>JAXIVD010004351.1:0-32500 GCA_036785275.1 Cancer borealis | reverse complement strand
TATACGTCTCCGTTCACTTCGACCTCACACCTCCACCTCCACCTCCACCTCCGCCTCAGTCACTTCAGTTTGTATGGGGGAGGGAAATTTTGCTTCAGCGCCAACGGAAGAGGAAACAAGGAAATCAAAACTGTTATTAAATTTGTGATTGATTCTTTGCGGGTCTTTCTTTCTCAGGAAATTAACTAACTAACAGGACATTGGGCCGTTCTGGGTGAGGAAAACAAAGGAAAAAAGACAAGAAAACTGAATGGGAAAGGAAAAGGGAAATAACACCGGGGGACAAGACAGTATATGGGACAGGAAAATGGATGTTAAAGGTCACTGTTAGAGAAAAGAGGGAAAATAAAGAGGAAAATTAGGTCAAGGGCTAGCTAGCGTGGAGGAAGGGAAAGGGGAAAGAGGTCATTGGTGGTCAATACGAAGGGGAAAAAAAGAAGAAAAGGTCGGTGAGAAGGGACGTTCAGGGGTCAGTTTGAGGGAAAAATGAAAGAGGATGTGGAGGAGAAAGGAGTGTGAGGGGTAAGGAAGGGAAAGGAGACAAGTGAGGGAGGGTGAAAAGGTGGTGCTCGCGTCTCTCCTCCTCCTCCTCCTCCTCCTCCTCCTCCTCCTCCTCCTCCTCCTCCTCCTCCTCCTCCTCCTCCTCCCCCTCTTCCTCCTGCGTGTGTTTGGCGCCGGATCGAGTTTTGTTGGCGAGACGATTAACCCGCGACGTCTGATGAATTGGGGAGCTCTGGGACATCCGCTTGAAGAGTGATCCTGCCTTGGAGTTTTTATTTATTTAGTTTTATTTATATTTGTTATTGTTTTTTGAGGACGGTGGGCTAACGTAACCTTCATCAGAGTCGCCGCCGTATCATTAGTTAGAAGTAGTAGTAGTAGTTGTAGTTGTAGTAGTAGTAGTGGTTGTAGTAATAATAATAGTAGTAGTAGTAGTAGTAGTAGTAGTAGTAGAAGAGAGAGAGAGAGAGAGAGAGAGAGAGAGAGAGAGAGAGAGAGAGAGAGAGAGAGAGAGAGAGAGAGAGAGAGAGAGAGAGAGAGAGAGAGAGAGAGAATCATATAGTATCGTTCTGGATGGTAGACTTGGATGGAGGGCAAGAGACCACACGTTTACTGTTACCTGCGTCGCCACACCTGAGCTGCAAAATACATGGGAAAAAAAACAGAATCCCCAAAACAACCGTGTCTTTTTTATTCAACATGAACCTTAGTTGTTTTATTTTATTTTATTTTTTTTTTTTAAGCTCCATTACATCAGGTCGTTTTCTCCGTCATTTCCAGTACCTGACGAGCTTCCTTCCCTTAGAGACCCGTAAGTAAGTAAGATCGTAAGCCGTAAGGGGTCATTAGAGTCTCCGTAAACTTAGTGTCAAATATACCCATGAAAAAAAAAAAGAAAAAAAAAACATTGACATCCTTCCATCCATCAACCACATAATAATACCGTAAGTCATATATCAGTCAGAGAAAAAATATATATATATGTATTTCACTAGAGAAACGAAGAGAAAAAACAAAGTATGGAGTAATGAAATATATAGTTCTTACTAACACCACATCTTTCTCTCCTCCAGGAACTCGCTTCATCCAATACGAATCAACGGAACTGGCGAGGCATCATCATCGCAGTGCTGGTGATCTGCTTCGTCCTGGGCATGATCGTGACCTCCGTGCTGCTGTTGACGCCTCCTGATGACGGGCCGCGGGTCAAAGGCAGAAGATTTGAGTTAGAGGATATATTAGGGGACGACTTTAAGATACCTACCTTCAATGGGACTTGGGTGACAGGTGAGTGTTGACAGGTGTGTGTGTGTGTGTGCGGGGGGGGGGGGGGTTGTGTGGGTGTGGAGGGGGCGGGATAGGGAGTTTTAGTAAGGTTTCAATGATGAACTGTATGTTGGGTCGTGTCTAGAGTCTGACGTCATGAACTGAAAAGAAAAATAAGCTGTGAACTACTGTCTGCTGAGTCTAGATTGAGATGCCACAGAACGTTTTGGTATATTTGTTTGCATAATCCTTGGAAACTCAATCCGGTAATAAGTTGTAGCCACTTAAATCAACAAAGTATAATATTCTGTATTGTAAATTAAAAAAAAACAGTCTTCCAGCTTAACCAAAAAGCTATGTCGTGCCTGATAATATAATGAGGTGGAACCAGGATGTTGCAACGTACCTCATTTGAGCGTGCTTTACAAAACCAAGCCGAAAAAAATTGTAGGAATAACATCACGTACTTTTATGACATTATTATAACACTTATCATTATTTTCATTAGAGAGCAAACTGTAAAACGGAGATCTACCAGTATTCAGAAGGGTTTGGAATGGTCTTGAGGTGATAATAGTAGCATGTAGTTAGTGTAGTGCATAAAGCGAGATGTAGAAAGCAGGGTAATGATGAAGGAGGAGGAGCAGGAGTGCGTGTGGGGGCCGGTGTGGATAGCAGACTGTGGGTGAGTGTACTACTGCTGAATGTTGAAATAGTAGACATGAAAGTGTTATAAAATATGCAGTAGTAGTAGTAGTGGTGGTAAAGGATGTGGTGGTGATAGTGAAGGTAGTAATAATAGTTTGGTTATTAGTAATAGCAGCAGTAGTAGTAGTAGTAGTAGTAGTAGTAGTAGTAGTAGTAGTAGTAGTAGTAGTAGTAGTAGTAGTAGTAGTAACACTAATAGGACATAGTAGATAGGGGAGGAGAAAGAGTAATAGTAGTAGCAGCAGCCGCAATAGTAGCAGTAGTAGATGTAGTAGCAGTAGGTGGAGGAGAAGTGAGGACAAAAAAGAATAATAATAGTAGCAACAGTAGTACAGTTAAAATCATGACTCGCTATATATAAGCACCAAGTGTAATAGACGTAGCAATAGTTGCAGCCGTTTGTTTGGGAACGGGTCAGTGTTGGGGACGGGAGGTAATATTGAACAGGAAAGAATCAATATAAATAACAGATACAATATTGGAGAATGGCTGCTTGTGATTATAGCTGCATGTCTGGCTGGCTGGTTGGCTGGTTGGCTGGCTGGGTGGATGGGATGATTGTACTGGTGACTCTAGTAGAAGTGGTAATTAATGTAAAGGTGTGAGGAGGTAGGAGAGTGTGTAACTAATGGGGAATGCTTATGCAGTAGTAGCTTTAGTTGTGGTGGTAATACTGAGTGGCAGTGGTGACAAGTGGAACTGATGATTAATTAGAAAGTTTGGTTCCACATCAACTGCTGGTGTGTTACAAGTTTGTTTGATTTTTTTTTTTGGATTGGTGGTGATTGTAGAGGTGATGATGATGATGATGATGATGGTAGGATTGGTTCGTTGTAATCGTAACAAAGGATAACTACATAGTGATAGTGGAGATATAGTGATAAAGGCAGAGTACTTAGTAATTACAGTGGTTTGTAGTGACTAGTGGTAAGGTACAACCAATGGTAACAACAGGTGCAGTAAGTGTAGTGTTACGTGCAAGTACATTAGATCTAGTGGTGATAGAGGTAATCAGTGGCTGCAGTAGTGACAGGAATAACAGGTGGTTGATGGTGGTGGTTGTGAGCAGTGATTACAGGAGTGGTGAGTGTAAGAATCCGTAGTAACAGCAGTAGTAGTAGTAGTAGTAATAGTAACAGCAGCGGTGGTGGTGGTGGTAAGGCTGGAGACGAACGGCGGTGGCATGTCACGGTCTCCACTACTATTGATCGTCTAAAGGTCAGTGTTAATTTTTCATCACCCGGAGAAATCCTCGGAATGTCAGCGGCGTCTGCAGCTCTTCCAGGACCCCGCCGCCCCGCCCCCGCCCCGCCGTCGCCGCCCCCGCCACCACCGTCACCACCGTCACCATCACGTCCCTCACCTGACAGCACCGGGGACACCTCACTCACCTTGACTTATTATACACACGCGGCGGCCGTCACGAGGATAAAGAACAGAACACCGCTCATCCTTGAATCTGTAGATTACTTAAAGATTAGGCAAATTTAAGCGTAATTACTATATGAAAAGGCCTACGAATGTGTGTGTGTTTTTTTTTTTTTTGGGGGGGGCAACAGCAAGAGGCACGAGAAGACCGCCCACCCACCCACCCACCCACCCACCCACCCACTCACCCACTCACCCAACCGCGGCACTCGAGCATGCAACGGCCTCGCTATGATGTGGGAAGCGTCCTCTTGGCTCTGCTTGATTTGCATAATGAGTTACTGTGTGCAGTGTTACAAAGGGTAGGACTTGCAGGTGTGTGTGAAGGGGAGATGTGTGGGGTGGGTGGGTGGGCGGTGTTGGTGAGTGTTTGGGAGGTGTTGAGGATGGTGTAGGTCGTGCTGTATTGTATGGTGTATTTGTGGGTGTTTCCTTATTCATAACCCTTCCTCGCCCTTACATGAGTTTGTATACACTCATCTACTGCACACACACACACACACACACACACACACACACACACACACACACACACACACACACACACACACACACACACACACACACACACACACACACACACACACACACTCGCGCGCGCGCGCACACATACACACACACACACACACACACACACACACACACACACACACACACACACACACACACACACACACACACACACACACACACACACTTACACACACACACACACACACACACACACACACACACACACACACACACACACACACACACACACACACACACACACACACACACACACACTCGGTAACTGAGAGTACAGTTATCTTCAAGAAAAGTAAACAAAGCTTGTTTATAGTAACACTCAGAATACCTCCAACATTTTTACCTACGACCCTCCTACAAACCCCTTATACTGTGTCTCCTTTTCACTTCTCTTCTCCTTTCACTCCCGTACACTCCCTTCCGTCTCCTTCCTTATCTCCTTTCATTCCCACTCATTGTTTACCTCACTTTTTTAATCTTTATACCCTAATCTTCCCAACATTTACATCTCTCCTTTCCACTTTCTTGCCCTTCTGTCTCTAACATGTAAATACTATAGTAGTAGAGTGTAGCCACACGGACAACCTCGTTTGGTTCAGTAGGGTTATTGCTGTCTGTGCTTACTTTGTACTCCTTTCTACCTCCTTCATCTTCCTTAAGCCTGCACTGAGCCGTATTGTTACAAGCCAGAATGCTGCAGGGTGTGAAGATGCCAGTAATGTATCACTTGAATCGGGAACGTTCCTCTTTAGGCTTCTGTTCCATCATCATTTTACTCCATTAAATTATCATTAACCAACCCTTCATTAAGTGTTGTATTTGTAAGTCATAATGTTGCACTAAACTACAAAACTTATCTATTTCTCTTCTTCCCTCTTATCAGTGTTGCCTTCCGTTCCTGTCTTTAGATTATCTTTTTTTTTTATCAGGCATTGATCAGTTACTTGTACGCCAGAACGTTATTAACTAAGTATTACAACATCTGCATTGTATTACTTAACTGACTTTAACCCTCAAGTCATTAGTTTCTTTTTACCCTCTCTACCCTCTCTTTCCCCTTCTTCCGTTGTCACCGTGTTTCTTAATCTATTATTACTACCACCCTCACTAATCGGTCCCTTTCCCCTTGTTTATCCTCGTGCGCGACTGAGGTGTGGAGGGAAGGGAGGCAGTGTTGGCAGATGTTTACCCACAATCCCTCCAGGTGGCGTTTGCGTGTCCCTATTGTTTACCTCCAATGATAACAAGGACAGTCTGTTGGTGTAGGTTTAGGTGGTGACGGAGTGGCGTGACGTAGAAGAGTCTTGGAGTGGTTGTGAAGGACTGGAAGGAAAGCAAAAGAAGGCTTGAGGTGCTGGTGGAGTGGTAGGATAAGGAAAGAGCTTTGAGTGGGCGGTATTTGGTATGTGGAGCCCTGAATGGGTTGTATTATGGGTAGAGAATGGAAGGGAAGATGATGCCAAGTGTGTTAGGGTCTGTGTAGGGGAAAGTGAAGGGCATAAAAGATAACTTGAAGTGTGGATAGTTGTTAGGATGGCGGTAGAATCTTTGAGGGAGTCGGAGTGCGTTGTGGAGTGTTTCAAGGGAGTGGGAGGTGCTGCGTCCTTGAGGGTGTGGAATGAGCAGGTGGGTGGAGTTGGTGGAAGGTGGTGTGGTGAGGGTAGTGGGAGGTGGAAGGGGGACAAGTGAAGTGTTGATACACTGCGTCTCTGGTTAGGGAAATGAAGAGGAGGAGAGGGAACGTTCCGGAGTGGATAACGGGTGTGGGAGGAAGGGTGGAGGGTGTGGATAAGGGGAAGGAAGGGGTATAGGATGTGGATAAGGGGAAGGAAGGGGTAAAGGATGTGGATAACGGGAAGGAAGAGGTGAAGGGTGTTACTGCAGCTGTGGAGGAAGAGGTGTGGAAGGAAGATATTTATGGACATATAGGGAATGAAATGCCGTCTTACGTTATAAAGGGTGGAAATGTAGTAGTAGTAGTAGTAGTAGTAGTAGTAGTAGTAGTAGTAGTAGTAGTAGTAGAAGTAGAAGTAGTAGTAGCAGCAGCAGCAGCAGCAATAACAATAATAATAAGAATATAAATGATAGTAATGATAATGATAACCTTGTTTTGTTTTCTTGCAGATCATGAGCTTGTCTTCAGGGACCCCGCCGGTGGCCTCTCCGTCTTTGATGCCGACACACTCACCTCGCGCGTCCTTATCTCCAATACCACCTTTGTAAGTCCACCTCCTCCTCCTTCCTCCTTTCCCTTTCATTAGCTCCTCCTCCTCCTCCTCCTCCTCCTCCTCCTCCTCCTCCTCCTCCTCCTCCTCCTCCTCCTCCTCCTCCTCCTCCTCCTCCTCCTCCTCCTCCTCCTCCTCCTCCTCCTCCTTCCTTCTTTCCCTTTCTTTAGTTCCTCCTCCTCCTCCTCCTTCCTCCTTTCCCTTTCTTTAGTTCCTCCTTCTCCTTCTCCTTACTCCTTTCCCTTTCATTAGTCATCTCCGTTTTCACTTTTATCTCTCTGTTTTTTAGACCTTCCCTCCCTTTTCCCTTCTTTAGTGCCATTTCTTAGTTCCTCCCTTTTCTTTTATCCTTCCTACACTCCCCTTTTGCAGCTCTTTCTCTCTCTTTTTCCACTTCTTTAGTACCTTTTCTTTTCCCTTTCCTTATCCTCCCAGTGCTGAGGTCTCCGATGACGCAAAATTCACTCTTTCTTTTCCCCTACAGAGGCAGCTCAACGTGGCTTACTTCAGCGCCTCCTCAGACCTTCGTTATGTGCTGTTGGCTGAGCACGTCGAGAAGGTATGTACGTGTGTGTGTGTGTGTGTGTGTGTGTGTGTGTGTGTGTGTGTGTGTGTGTGTGTGTGTGTGTGTGTGTGTGTCTGTGTGTGTGTGTTTGTGTGTGTATGTTTGTTTCTGAATTCATTGTTGTAGATCTGATGTCGATTCTCTCTCTCTCTCTCTCTCTCTCTCTCTCTCTCTCTCTCTCTCTCTCTCTCTCTCTCTCTCTCTCTCTCTCTCTCTCTCTCTCTCTCTCTCTCTCTCTCTCTCTCTCTCTCTCTCTCTCTCTCTCTCTCTCTCTCTCTCTCTCTCTCTCTCTCTCTCTCTCTCTCTCTCTCTCTCTCTCTCTCTCTCTCGCTCTCGCTCTCGCTCTCGCTCTCTCTCTCTCTCTCTCTCTCTCTCTCTCTCTCTCTCTCTCTCTCTCTCTCTCTCTCTCTCTCTCTCTCTCTCTCTCTCTCTTTTCACCCACGTACCCTCAACACACACACACACACACACACACACACACACACACACACACACACATACACACACACACACACACACACACACACACACACACACACTCCGTCTCCGTCTGTGTCATGCATTTGTCATCATTATTCTGGGATAATTTTATCCTCTTGAGGGGCGTCTGCGTAGCTTCTGACTCCGATTGACTCCTGAGATCAAACGACGTTGTCTTCGATTTTGATTGGGACGATGACTTAGCAGGTTGCGAGGAGGAGGAGGAGGAGGAGGAGATGGTAGTGGTGATTGTGGTAGTAGTGGTGAAGGAGGGATTGATTAGGGAAGAAGAAGAAAAAAAAAGAAAATCGGTCACTGAATGGTGTAGGAGGTGAATGACACTAAAGTGGAGGAGGAGGAAGAGGAAGCTGAAGAAGATTAAGTATGCAAATAAAGTAATCCTTAAGTCTAAAGGAGAGAAAAAAAAGGCAGGAGAGTTTTTGGTTTCTGATTAATGCGTTCTACTGGATTTTACTGAACCTTTTTATAATTACTGTATTAATATTTTCATTTTTTTATTTTTCATCATCATAATCATCACTATCATCACCATCATCATCATTATCATCACCATTCCTTGCACATGATCCCGTGTAAGCCAGAGTAATAATCGCATCAATCTTAACATATTTTCCTCTTCTTCGATTATTCAAAGACGTTTGGGAATGAAAAAAAAACCACAATCTTCCTACAACAACAAATACAATGACATGAACATTATAACTGGAATTACGACTGCACTGCGGCGGCCCACCCTGCGTGTGTAACATGGAGACGTTTCTCTATTCATACCACCAGACTCAGACCAAAAGCCGTGAAGTAAAAGTAGAAAAACAAAACTCATTAAATACACCTCTTAAAAACAACATTGAAGAATATTACACCACAATAATGGCGTCAAGACTTAACAGTAAGGCGCCGGAACAGGTGGGGGCGTGACGGGACTCTCTGTTTCGGTCGAAGTCTTGGAAAGGCCTTGGCGGGGAGTTTACGAAGTCTTAATGGAGACTTGACGGTGCCTTGGCTGGAGTTTGGCGTGGGCTTTTCGTGGTCTTAATGGTAGCTTGGCGAGGACTGCATGTGCCTAGGCGGGAGTCCACACAGGATACACAACCTATGCCGCTCCGTGATAAATGAGCATCACTCACCCACGCCTGTACTAACACTGGTCGTAGTCTTTGATACTTTTTATGGTTCAAAATGAGAAATAATCAATTATCATTCACGCGCGTGTTTGGCGTATAAGTGATACTAAGGACAGTCTACTCCTATATACTTTGCGAAGATGGGATTTCGGTTGTGCTCAGCAATGTACTGTTCAAGTAATTCAAAGTGGAATAAGGATTTGTCCTTTTTTTACTTTCCCAAGGATCCTAAGAGGTGAGACAACTTTATTTTGTAGGCTCGGAAGTTCCTGAACTATAATCTGAGGTCTGTTTCATTGATATTAAACTGGGATTTTAGATGGCAGGTCATGTATCAGCCTATTGGTTACATGTCATTATGACCGAGCTACTCGTGGTCATTCCTTGAAAGTAGGTCAAGTTTTCATGTACGTACTGAGGTATGTTGTACAAGGAAACACTTATATTTAAGTTGTAATGTATATGCCTTTGTCTAGTCTTCAAGATCTGGCAAGACTTAATACGCAATTTATTTTCTTATCAATAGTCAAATTACTTAGAATGATAATCTAACGCTGCTGTATAAAACACGAGCTAAAAGCTCGTAATTTTCGTTGTCATCTTGCTCGATGGACAGGGGCTACTTAATTAACTGTCAACGTTTTGTACACGCAAAGAGATATATGAGCTGATACGGATCACGGGCGGCGCGTGCTGACCAACACTCACTCAAGGCTAGCTAGGTGTTACCACCACCACCACCACCACCACCACCACCACCACCCTGTAGTAGTTGTAGTCAGGTTGCCGTCCTCTCGTCCCCACCACAGCCCTTGCACCCTCTCCCTGATCTTGCAGATGTCTTGGGTCGCGGCACGTGTGGCAGCAGGTGGCACGGGGCAGAGAGTGAGGGTCTTGGGGACAAACTTTACCCGTCTGGCAGAAACGAGTGCAGTGGGTTAGAGCAAGACGCCTCGCTCCTCGCTGTTTTCATGTCAGTTCGCGAGCAAACATTGTTATGTAAAACAAGCGTTCGAAAAACTGTTTCTTTAGAACGTGAGTCAACCTTGGATCACGTCTGTCTTGAGGAATAGTTTTGTGTTCCTATTTTTTAAGCCTCAGAGATGTGGTTGCCAAAACTAATCATCTTTACCTTTCCCCCCTCGTCCCTCCCCCCCCCCCGCTGTCTCTCATCCACCTGCTGCCCCGGGTATTAGGTAATCATTTCGCGCTGCCAAGGTAAATCCTGCAAATTAGCGTCGCATCAGCCGTGGGAAAGATCAAAGAAATACACCTGCCTCCTGTTTGCCTCTTAAGTAATTAGGTAAACAAGGTGGTTCTTTTTTTTCTTTTACAATATCGTGTAATTTCCTTTCAAAATTGGTGACTTAGGCCTACACCTTATATATGATTTGTTTTTCTTTCTTTTTTTTCCTTTCTGCTTTCTTACATGATAGTGTTCTAGTTTGTCTCGTGTTCACTTCTGAGTTGAGTAGGAAAGCGTGACGTCAATGATTTCTTGGCTGGAACCAATCCACTATTACACGTAATCGTCTTTAAAGTAACTCATTAATTCCATCCATTCTCATGTTCTTTAACTTTGGTCTAAATACGTAAAGGAAGCATATATACACCTACGTCATGTTGTATACTTTATTATGTATATCATATGTGTATATTCAATTTTAGAAAACTTATGAATGAAAAGAAAAATTGAAAACCTACACTCCAGTTCTCCCCTTTTTCCGCCTCACTTACCTGCCTCACTCGACAGGTAACAACTTGGGTACCTGTGTGGCTGGTGCTCCCTTGAAAGGTCCGCGCGTTGCAGTGATTGAGTTCGATTGCCAGCGGTTTGGAGAGGAAGGCGACGGAGAGGGGAATAGGAGAAGAGAGGAGAGGAGAGGAGAGGAGAAAGGGAAGGGATATATAGGACGGGGAGGGAACCCAGACACGGGAACAGCTCAACCTTTCCTCCCTTCCTCGTGGTCTGTGTCCGTTCTCCATAGTTCGTGTCCCGCGTGAACGACAAATGAACCCAATTAAGAAAGCTGAAGGTTGTTAATTAATGAATGATGTCTTTCACTGAGCTCGTTATATGAATCCCATGCAGGAGCCGCTGGTCAGTTAGTATCTATGTAAGACTATCATCGTTACTATCATCATCATCATCATCATCATCATCATCATCATCATCATCATCATCATCATCATCATCGTCTTCATCGTCATTATTGTTATCCAATTTATCAATAAGTCCGTATCGTCGGTAGTTTCCAGACTTTTCTTCCGTCCATTATAGCTGCTCTGTTCTGCTTTCTCATCTCCTTTCAGATCATTCCCACAGCCTTAAGACGGGATGGCACACGGCTGTCGTTCTTCACTAAAGTTCTTCTCTCTTAAACAATGGTGTTTCGCAACCTTCCCTCCCTTCTCCATCCCCCCTTCTCTCTTTTTTTGTTCTCTCTCTCTCTCCTTTTTTTTATTAGTTGTAATTATTTAAGTTGTTTCTTTATCCATTCTTTCGCCCTTGTCTCAGCACACCATAATGCAGACGTTTCAAGCCTCAGGAACTTTAAGAATCTCGTGGAATTGTTACAAGATCCTCAACTTGCAATCACATTAAGTTTTTGAGTGAGGAAAGATAACAGCGTGGCCCTTAATACCTTAATATCTTAATACCCTGAATCCTCAACCTGTCAGTTAGACGGAACCATTCACGTCACTATCCTCCTTTTCTTTCAAGACGACCGACTCTTTTCTCCCCATCAGCCGTTTGCAACTCATCCTTCATAAAGAATCCGAGAAGGGAATGTCCTCTCTCACTTCTTGCAAAATCAGCTTCATGAATCAGGGTACTTGGAATCATCTGCTTAATATTTCCCTCTCTGTGTCGTCTATCCAAGTATTGAACGTGTATAGGTGTCCTTATCTTTAACGATATAGAATAGTTATCTCATGTATAGGACGGATCCAAGTAATATAATAGTATAAAAGCAATCTTAAGTAATGTGGAATCAAAGGTTTTTTCGTCCCACCATCTCTGACTTCCCTGATTGTGTTCAAATTCCGATCCATAGTGTTGCCTCATTTGCTAGTTTTGTGTACATCATACTAATGGATGTTGTTTTTCGTACAATTGAAGAAAAAAATAATTAAGAAAAGCTAATGGAGAATCGAACCCTGGTACTGCAAGTCACCACTCTGCCACCCATCACTCTCACTGTTGCCAATTTATGTATTAATGTCAAAGAAAACGAAATTCTGAAGAAGGAAGGAAAAGAGCCTGAAGGAGTGAAGGGAAGAATGAATGCTGTCAAAAGAATAATGAAGGACGATAGGAAGAAAGAAAACAAACACCCACTTCATGACTCATTACTCTCTCTCTCTCTCTCTCTCTCTCTCTCTCTCTCTCTCTCTCTCTCTCTCTCTCTCTCTCTCTCTCTCTCTCTCTCTCTCTCTCTCTCTCTCTCTCTCTCTCTCTCTCTCTCTCTCTCTCTCTCTCTCTCTCTCTCTCTCTCTCTCTCTCTCTCTCTCTCTCTCTCTCTCTCTCTCTCTCTCTCTCTCTCTCTCTCTCTTTTTTTTTTGCTGAAGGAATTAATATCAGAATGTAAGAAATGTTCAGTTCTAGTTGCAATTGTTATTAGAATTTTAATTTTCTTCGCTCGACACACACACACACACACACACACACACACACACACACACACACACACACACACACACACACACACACACACACACACACACACACACACACACACGCAAAAGAGCAGAATATTAAGTTTGTTCTTATTAGTAGTATTCTTTTTTCTTCTTCTTTCTTTCTTTCTTTCTTTCTTTCTTTCTTTTCTTCCTCATGCCTCCTCCTCCTTGTTCGTTTCTTTATTTTGCTGTTCCCTTTTCGCTTTCACTAACAATGCATTAGTATCATTACACATGCAACAAGTAGCAATTTTCTCTACGTCTTATCTTTCGTATCACTTCGTAAGTATAAACAAGAGACAGAAAGACAAAGAGAGAATAAAAGAATGAAAGTTAAATAGATGAAGATAAAGATATAGATGAAGAAGCAGAGGACAGGCAATGAGGGAGGGAAGAGGGATGGGTCGTAAGAAGGGATGGAGTTTAAGAGGAGGAGGAGGAGGAGGAGGAAGACCATCATCATCATCATTATCATCATCATAATTACCATCCTTACAAACGAAGAATGAGTAGGTATGAGAGAATATAATGAAGGAGAAAGGAAGGGAGATACAAGTAAATAAGGGAGAATAAATAAAGGGGGAGAAGGGAGATAACAAATAGACAGAAAGCGAGGAAGGGAGTGACTATGAGGAAGTAGGGGGAAGGGAAGATGGGAGAGGAAAATGAGGGAGAGAGTCTCAGGGGAAAAGGATGTGTTTGTCCTTGGTGTTGGGTTACGCCCTTGTGTACCGCCTGAGGGTAGAAGGGAATGGAAGGGGGCCAGGGGTTCAGGGGATCATGGGGTTAGGGAGTCTGTCTGGGCTCTCTCTTTCTCTCCTGACCTTAGCATCTGACACGACCATTGCATCATCACGTCAACAAACCTCGTCATTAAAGTCGCCACGTCATTAAGTATAAACATTATTTACGTAAACCTCATACTTTTCGAGTTATTTGATAAAACGTTATTTATAGAAAAAACTCTGAGGGGGATACCCTTGAAAATTTCTTGACACTTTTTCAAATTTTTAATTTCACGAAAATTCGTCTAAATAGGTTCTACGGCATGAGAAACACGAATCTGGACTCCATTTTATGATTACTATAATATTAACCCGTAAAGAGTAGTAGTTATTATATTATTACTATTTCTAAGAAAAATATAAATGTGACATTTTTTCAATTATTTACATTCAATTGTCATTATACTATAGCTCACAAGAACGGCCGTTTTCTACTCTTCCTTAAGTATAAACATTATTTACGTAAACCTCATACTTTTCGAGTTATTTGATAAAACGTGATTTATAGAAAAACTTTGAGGGGGGACCCATGAAATTTCTTGACACTTTTTCAAATTTCTAATTTCACGTAAATTCGTCTAAATAGGTTATACGGCATGAGAAACACGAATCTGGACTCCATTTTATGATTACTATAATATTAACCCGTAAAGAGTAGTAGTTATTATACTATTACTATTTCTTAGAAAAATATAAATGTGACATTTTTTCAATTATTTACATTCAATTGTCATTATACTATAGCTCACAAGAACGGCCGTTTTCTACTCTTCCTTATGTATAAACATTATTTACGTAAACCTCATACTTTTCGAGTTATTTGATAAAACGTGATTTATAGAAAAACTCCAAGGGGGGGACCCATGAAAATTTGTTGACACTTTTTCAATTTTTTAATTTCACGAAAATTCGTCTAATTAGGTTCTACGGCATGAGAAACACGAATCTGGACTCCATTTTATGATTACTATAATATTAACCCGTAAAGAGTAGTAATTATACTATTACTATTTCTTAGAAAAATATAAATGTGACTTTTTTTCAATTATTTACATTTAATTGTCATTATACTATAGCACACAAGAACGGCCCTTTTCTACTCTTCCTTAAGTGTAAACATTATTTACGTAAACCTCATACTTTTCGAGATATTTGATAAAACGTGATTTATAGACGAAAATAAATTTCAAATTTTTAATTGCACGAAAATTCGTCTAAATAGGTTCTACGGCATGAGAAACACGAATCTGGACTCCATTTTATGATTACTATAATATTAACCCGTAAAGAGTAGTAATTATACTATTACTATTTCTTAGAAAAATATAAATGTGACTTTTTTTCAATTATTTACATTCAATTGTCATTATACACAAGAACGGCCCTTTTCTACTCTTCTTTAAGTGTAAACATTATTTACGTAAACCTCATACTTTTCGAGTTATTTGATAAAACGTGATCTATAGACGAAAATAAATTTCAAATTTTTAATTGCACGAAAATTCGTCTAAATAGGTTCTACGGCATGAGAAACACGAATCTGGACTCCATTTTATGATTACTATAATATTAACCCGTAAAGAGTAGTAATTATACTATTACTATTTCTTAGAAAAATATAAATGTGACTTTTTTTCAATTATTTACATTTAATTGTCATTATACTATAGCACACAAGAACGGCCCTTTTCTACTCTTCCTTAAGTGTAAACATTATTTACGTAAACCTCATACTTTTCGAGTTATTTGATAAAACGTGATTTATAGAAGAAAAAAAATTTCAAATTTTTAATTGCACGAAAATTCGTCTAAATAGGTTCTACGGCATGAGAAACACGAATCTGGACTCCATTTTATGATTACTATAATATTAACCCGTAAAGAGTAGTAGTTATTATACTATTACTATTTCTTAAAAAAATATAAATGTGACATTTTTTCAATTATTTCCATTCAATTGTCATTATACTATAGCTCACAAGAACGGCCGTTTTCTACTCTTCCTTATGTATAAACATTATTTACGTAAACCTCATACTTTTCGAGTTATTTGATAAAACGTGATTTATAGAAAAACTCCAAGGGGGGGACCCATGAAAATTTCTTGACACTTTTTCAATTTTTTAATTTCACGAAAATTCGTCTAATTAGGTTCTACGGCATGAGAAACACGAATCTGGACTCCATTTTATGATTACTATAATATTAACCCGTAAAGAGTAGTAATTATACTATTACTATTTCTTAGAAAAATATAAATGTGACTTTTTTTCAATTATTTACATTTAATTGTCATTATACTATAGCACACAAGAACGGCCCTTTTCTACTCTTCCTTAAGTGTAAACATTATTTACGTAAACCTCATACTTTTCGAGTTATTTGATAAAACGTGATTTATAGACGAAAATAAATTTCAAATTTTTAATTGCACGAAAATTCGTCTAAATAGGTTCTACGGCATGAGAAACACGAATCTGGACTCCATTTTATGATTACTATAATATTAACCCGTAAAGAGTAGTAGTTATTATACTATTACTATTTCTTAGAAAAATATAAATGTGACATTTTTTCAATTATTTCCATTCAATTGTCATTATACTATAGCTCACAAGAACGGCCGTGTACTACTCTTCCTTATGTATAAACATTATTTACGTAAACCTCATACTTTTCTAGTTATTAAATAAAACGTGATTTATAGAAAAACTCCAAGGGGGGGACCCATGAAAATTTCTTGACACTTTTTCAATTTTTTAATTTCACGAAAATTCGTCTAATTAGGTTCTACGGCATGAGAAACACGAATCTGGACTCCATTTTATGATTACTATAATATTAACCCGTAAAGAGTAGTAATTATACTATTACTATTTCTTAGAAAAATATAAATGTGACTTTTTTTCAATTATTTACATTCAATTGTCATTATACTATAGCACACAAGAACGGTCCTTTTCTACTCTTCTTTAAGTGTAAACATTATATACGTAAACCTCATACTTTTCGAGTTATTTGATAAAACGTGATTTATAGAAGAAAAAAATTTTCAAATTTTTAATTGCACGAAAATTCGTCTAAATAGGTTCTACGGCATGAGAAACACGAATCTGGACTCCATTTTATGATTACTATAATATTAACCCGTAAAGAGTAGTAGTTATTATACTATTACTATTTCTTAGAAAAATATAAATGTGACATTTTTTCAATTATTTACATTCAATTGTCATTATACTATAGCTCACAAGAACGGCCGTTTTCTACTCTTCCTTATGTATAAACATTATTTACGTAAACCTCATACTTTTCGAGTTATTTGATAAAACGTGATTTATAGAAAAACTCCAAGGGGGTGACCCATGAAAATTTCTTGACACTTTTTCAATTTTTTAATTTCACAAAAATTCGTCTAATTAGGTTCTACGGCATGAGAAACACGAATCTGGACTCCATTTTATGATTACTATAATATTAACCCGTAAAGAGTAGTAATTATACTATTACTATTTCTTAGAAAAATATAAATGTGACTTTTTTTCAATTATTTACATTTAATTGTCATTATACTATAGCACACAAGAACGGCCCTTTTCTACTCTTCCTTAAGTGTAAACATTATTTACGTAAACCTCATACTTTTCGAGTTATTTGATAAAACGTGATTTATAGACGAAAATAAATTTCAAATTTTTAATTGCACGAAAATTCGTCTAAATAGGTTCTACGGCATGAGAAACACGAATCTGGACTCCATTTTATGATTACTATAATATTAACCCGTAAAGAGTAGTAGTTATTATACTATTACTATTTCTTAGAAAAATATAAATGTGACATTTTTTCAATTATTTCCATTCAATTGTCATTATACTATAGCTCACAAGAACGGCCGTGTACTACTCTTCCTTATGTATAAACATTATTTACGTAAACCTCATACTTTTCTAGTTATTAAATAAAACGTGATTTATAGAAAAACTCCAAGGGGGGGACCCATGAAAATTTCTTGACACTTTTTCAATTTTTTAATTTCACGAAAATTCGTCTAATTAGGTTCTACGGCATGAGAAACACGAATCTGGACTCCATTTTATGATTACTATAATATTAACCCGTAAAGAGTAGTAATTATACTATTACTATTTCTTAGAAAAATATAAATGTGACTTTTTTTCAATTATTTACATTCAATTGTCATTATACTATAGCACACAAGAACGGTCCTTTTCTACTCTTCTTTAAGTGTAAACATTATATACGTAAACCTCATACTTTTCGAGTTATTTGATAAAACGTGATTTATAGAAGAAAAAAATTTTCAAATTTTTAATTGCACGAAAATTCGTCTAAATAGGTTCTACGGCATGAGAAACACGAATCTGGACTCCATTTTATGATTACTATAATATTAACCCGTAAAGAGTAGTAGTTATTATACTATTACTATTTCTTAGAAAAATATAAATGTGACATTTTTTCAATTATTTACATTCAATTGTCATTATACTATAGCTCACAAGAACGGCCGTTTTCTACTCTTCCTTATGTATAAACATTATTTACGTAAACCTCATACTTTTCGAGTTATTTGATAAAACGTGATTTATAGAAAAACTCCAAGGGGGTGACCCATGAAAATTTCTTGACACTTTTTCAATTTTTTAATTTCACAAAAATTCGTCTAATTAGGTTCTACGGCATGAGAAACACGAATCTGGACTCCATTTTATGATTACTATAATATTAACCCGTAAAGAGTAGTAATTATACTATTACTATTTCTTAGAAAAATATAAATGTGACTTTTTTTCAATTATTTACATTTAATTGTCATTATACTATAGCACACAAGAACGGCCCTTTTCTACTCTTCCTTAAGTGTAAACATTATTTACGTAAACCTCATACTTTTCGAGTTATTTGATAAAACGTGATTTATAGACGAAAATAAATTTCAAATTTTTAATTGCACGAAAATTCGTCTAAATAGGTTCTACGGCATGAGAAACACGAATCTGGACTCCATTTTATGATTACTATAATATTAACCCGTAAAGAGTAGTAGTTATTATACTATTACTATTTCTTAGAAAAATATAAATGTGACATTTTTTCAATTATTTCCATTCAATTGTCATTATACTATAGCTCACAAGAACGGCCGTGTACTACTCTTCCTTATGTATAAACATTATTTACGTAAACCTCATACTTTTCTAGTTATTAAATAAAACGTGATTTATAGAAAAACTCCAAGGGGGGGACCCATGAAAATTTCTTGACACTTTTTCAATTTTTTAATTTCACGAAAATTCGTCTAATTAGGTTCTACGGCATGAGAAACACGAATCTGGACTCCATTTTATGATTACTATAATATTAACCCGTAAAGAGTAGTAATTATACTATTACTATTTCTTAGAAAAATATAAATGTGACTTTTTTTCAATTATTTACATTCAATTGTCATTATACTATAGCACACAAGAACGGTCCTTTTCTACTCTTCTTTAAGTGTAAACATTATATACGTAAACCTCATACTTTTCGAGTTATTTGATAAAACGTGATTTATAGAAGAAAAAAATTTTCAAATTTTTAATTGCACGAAAATTCGTCTAAATAGGTTCTACGGCATGAGAAACACGAATCTGGACTCCATTTTATGATTACTATAATATTAACCCGTAAAGAGTAGTAGTTATTATACTATTACTATTTCTTAGAAAAATATAAATGTGACATTTTTTCAATTATTTCCATTCAATTGTCATTATACTATAGCTCACAAGAACGGCCGTTTTCTACTCTTCCTTATGTATAAACATTATTTACGTAAACCTCATACTTTTCGAGTTATTTGATAAAACGTGATTTATAGAAAAACTCCAAGGGGGTGACCCATGAAAATTTCTTGACACTTTTTCAATTTTTTAATTTCACAAAAATTCGTCTAATTAGGTTCTACGGCATGAGAAACACGAATCTGGACTCCATTTTATGATTACTATAATATTAACCCGTAAAGAGTAGTAATTATACTATTACTATTTCTTAGAAAAATATAAATGTGACTTTTTTTCAATTATTTACATTTAATTGTCATTATACTATAGCACACAAGAACGGCCCTTTTCTACTCTTCCTTAAGTGTAAACATTATTTACGTAAACCTCATACTTTTCGAGTTATTTGATAAAACGTGATTTATAAAAGAAAAAAATTTTCAAATTTTTAATTGCACGAAAATTCGTCTGAATAGGTTCTACGGCATGAGAAACACGAATCTGGACTCCATTTTATGATTACTATAATATTAACCCGTAAAGAGTAGTAGTTATTATACTATTACTATTTCTTAGAAAAATATAAATGTGACATTTTTTAAATTATTTCCATTCAATTGTCATTATACTATAGCTCACAAGAACGGCCGTTTTCTACTCTTCCTTATGTATAAACATTATTTACGTAAACCTCATATTTTTCGAGTTATTTGATAAAACGTGATTTATAGAAAAACTCCAAGGGGGGGACCCATGAAAATTTCTTGACACTTTTTCAATTTTTTAATTTCACGAAAATTCGTCTAATTAGGTTCTACGGCATGAGAAACACGAATCTGGACTCCATTTTATGATTACTATAATATTAACCCGTAAAGAGTAGTAATTATACTATTACTATTTCTTAGAAAAATATAAATGTGACTTTTTTTCAATTATTTACATTTAATTGTCATTATACTATAGCACACAAGAACGGCCCTTTTCTACTCTTCCTTAAGTGTAAACATTATTTACGTAAACCTCATACTTTTCGAGTTATTTGATAAAACGGGATTTATAGAAGAAAAAAAAATTCAAATTTTTAATTCCACGAAAATTCGTCTAAATAGGTTCTACGGCATGAGAAACACGAATCTGGACTCCATTTTATGATTACTATAATATTAACCCGTAAAGAGTAGTAGTTATTATACTATTACTATTTCTTAGAAAAATATAAATGTGACATTTTTTCAATTATTTACATTCAATTGTCATTATACTATAGCTCACAAGAACGGCCGTTTTCTACTCTTCCTTATGTATAAACATTATTTACGTAAACCTCATACTTTTCGAGTTATTTGATAAAACGTGATTTATAGACGAAAATAAATTTCCAATTTTTAATTGCACGAAAATTCGTCTAAATAGGTTCTACGGCATGAGAAACACGAATCTGGACTCCATTTTATGATTACTATAATATTAACCCGTAAAGAGTAGTAGTTATTATACTATTACTATTTCTTAGAAAAATATAAATGTGACATTTTTTCAATTATTTCCATTCAATTGTCATTATACTATAGCTCACAAGAACGGCCGTTTTCTACTCTTCCTTAACCCGTAAAGTCCGATAAGCCACCCGGGTGACATGATATTTAGCGATGCATCACAAATGCGCTATAATTGGTAACGCTGCCAAACTTGGTACACTGGTAGGCCTACCCTCCCTCACTCATCTTAGCGAGAAAAATTGGAACTAGGCCTACTACAAGAAAAAACAACAAAAACAGAGCCTGTGTAAATATGTATATATATAAATAATGTAAGGTAAATACTTATAAATTACAGTGAATAGTATGGCTGTGAAATAAGTTAGTATGAGTCTGTATATAAGATAAAACTACAAGAAATAAATAATATGTGAAAATAATGAAAATGGTGAAAATGGGGCGGGGACTGCTAACTCGCGGCAACACTCCAACTTCCCAGCATTATTGTGGTGCAACTAACGTGAGTATTACGGAAATATTTTAGGAGTATGTGCGCTTGACATGTATCTTGATGATAAAAATGTTTACATGCAATTCTGTAAGACTCAATATTTTCTTAATTAAGTCGGATCTGGGGGAGTGGGCCCAAAACCTTAGCTCGGACTTAACGGGTTAATTCACGTCACTACATCGTATATGCATTGAGCCTCTTCCCTTCACGTCATCTCATCTACTCACGTCATTAATCCTTCACGTCATTTCTCCTAGCTCTTCATAGGCCTACTCGTCATCCACTCACTCACACTCCATCCACTCCATTCCACTCCACTCCACCATCCACGTCATTTAGCTCACGACGCTGCACTAACACCCACACACTAACCACATTTACTTGTAGAAAGAAGTGCTTTCCATCACATCATGTCACCAATCCCATGTCACGTATACTGTACTTACATTCCAATGCCATTCAAATGTTAGGTTAGGTTAGGTTAGGGGTTTTGTTAATATTTCAACGCAACTCATGAACATTGGTACCAAGAGGTTCTCGAATCTGGAATTAATTTTGTTAATACCACATAAGTGGATTTGCCATTTTGTGGCCCGTAAATTCCACCAGAACTGAGGTCGAAAACCTCTTTCTCATTTAACTACGTAAATATTCTACTGGAAAAATGTATTGAAATATAGTTATGGAGTTTGATAATGTCTATCTTATGCTGTCATCATCTTTTGAATAACTCTAATACTTATGAAGAAAACTTAAATTATGTGAAAGAAATTAATGCATAATACTTTTCACTCCTACATCTATTATTACATTTTAATTCCATTTATCTATATATCAAAAGAACGGGTATCTCTTGCTCTTTCTATTATATTATATACGTTTTATACGTAAAGTTCCTACATTTCGAGTTATTTATAAAAATATGATTTATGTAAAAAATTTTGAGGAGAAATTTCATGAAATTTTTCACACCTCCGAATCTCATGAAAATTGGTACAATAAGGTTATTGGTCATGCTGAACACGAATCTGACCTCATATTTCTGATAACTTTAATATCAAAGAATATTTCATCCTTACTTGCTTTATAACAATAACTAAACAACCATTATTTAACTTTACTGGCTGATGCTGGTCTCCTATAACAAAAATACATAGAGATTATCTACCTTAAATCTACACAATATAACGTATTAATGTTATTTGGTCTTCTTTTCTTGAACTACTGGGAAATTAGAACTGATTAAAACCAATTAGAACTAATTAAAAGTATTTTTTTCATTACTACATCTCTACTTACATTCCAACTCCAGTTCACTATAGCACAAAAGAATGCACGTCGCTTGCTCTTTCTTTACTATTCTATAATTTTTTACGTTACCCTTTTATATTTCTAGGTATGTAAAATTAACGTCATTTGAGGCGGGAAAAACTTTATTTTAGGTTAGGTTAATGAAAATGTCGACAAATCTCATGAAAATTGGTATTAATGATTTTTCACGAATTACAGTAATTTGGTTCCTCTATCTATAACTGTTACCGAATTACAACTGATTCTAAGTGTTTTTTGTGGGGAAGGTTTCTTGCCACTGGCTTCGAAATAGTTAGTCATTCACGAAAACTTTTAAAACAAATTACATTGCAAATTGAATGCTTTAAAATTTTCATTCAAGTCATTTTTCATGTATCTCTGACAGAAATGGATGTATAGTATTGACGTCTCTGTACCCTTCGTCTCATCTACACTGCTTTCTAATCAAATGTTACGAAACTACCAAAGAATATTATGAAAATTTGAGCCTATCATCAGATTCACCAAACATTTCTGCATATAATCTACACAAATTAGTGACAGTAAACTAAGCGAGTAATTAGATAATCGTAGTAAAATATAATGCGGTATGATTTCTATCTTAGTTTTTTTTCTTAACCTTCTAATTTCATCCGTTTTAATTCATATCTAATTTTCAACCACAGATTCTGAAACATAACACGTACAGTACACGTCTCCATTCATAAAATTCTATAAAACATACTCCATCGATCTTTGTCACACCAGCCATTCACTCCCCGTAACCCCAGCTAACTAACTCCTTTTCTTTCCCCCTGCAGGTATTCCGGTACTCCTTTATGGCGAAGTACCACATCTACGACAACCACACAAAGTAAGTATATAGTATAATGCTCTTTACCTTTCACCCATCTCCCTCTTCCCCTCACTGTCCCCCTCAAGTGCCGTCCCCTCATTCCACCTGCTGCCCTTCACCCTCCTCCTTCATCCCTATTAGCTTCGAACACCTGTGACGAGAGAGAGAGAGAGAGAGAGAGAGAGAGAGAGAGAGAGAGAGAGAGAGAGAGAGAGAGAGAGAGAGAGAGAGAGAGAGAGAGAGAGAGAGAGAGAGAGAGAGAGAGAGAGAAAGAGAGAGAGAGAGAGAGAGAGAGAGAGAGAGAGAGAGAGAGAGAGAGAGAGAGAGAGAGAGAAAGAGAGAGAGAGAGAGAGAGAGAGAGAGAGAGAGAGAGAGAGAGAGAGAGAGAGAGAAAGAGAGAGAGAGAGACTACACTACACCCGCATTCGTGGTGTAGAATGATGTACAATTCTCAACCGTATTATGTAAAACCATGTAATCTAGACATTTCCCTCCCTCTTTAGTCCACCACTACCTAGCAGCTCCCTTAGCCCCCACCCCCACACCACATTTACCCCTCCCTCACCTCCCCTCACCTGACCCCATCTTCCCTCACCTCCTGACCCCATCTGACTTTACAACCTCGATGCAGTCTTCCTGATGTGGTGTTATTAGGCCACATTTCAACAGCCTTGCCTCCTCCACCCTCTTTCCTGCCTTCCTCCACCCACCCATCCACACTCTTTTTCCTCCCTAACACCCTTATTTTCCTTCCTCCTTCACACCTCTCTGCCATCTGTCACTTGTCCTTTTCTTTTTCTTTTCCTCTCGTTATCACTTTTCCAATTCTTGGTTTCATATTAATTTTCTTGTCCCTATTTTCTTTTTTTTTCTCTCATACTTGTAAATTATTATATATTTCTTTCCTCCTCTCCTTTATTTCTTTACTTTCCTCTTATTCATAATTTTTTCTCTGTCTTTGTTTAGCTTTATCACAGATGTTTTCCCTTATTTCTTTCCTTTCTTCTTTCTTGTTTAGTTCTATTTTTTTTCCTTTCTCGATTATTGTTTTTCCTGCGGAAATTTTATGCCAATTGATCATTTTTCCTCCATTTCCTGTTTTTTTCTTCTTCACTTCCTTCCACGGTTCAACGCATTTCGCTCTCTTTCTTTCTCCTTATCCTGTCGTCTCTCTCCTCCTCCTAGCTCTTCTTTTTATAATTTTTTCCTTCACATTTTTCTTCTCCTCCTCCTCCTCCTCCTCCTCCTCCTCCTCCTCCTCCTCCTCCTCCTCCTCCTCCTCCTCCTCCTCCTCTTCCTCCTCCTCCTCCTCCTCCTCCTCCTCCTCCTCCTCCTCCCTCCCTCCATCATCCACGGTTAGGGTTGGCGCAGTATTAGGAAAAATAGAAGGAGCACGAAATATCAACTTAGTCTGCAGCATGAGTGACTTCCCCTCCCTCCCTTCTTCCCCTCTTTCTTTCCCTCCTTCCTTTCTTCCTATCTTCCTTTCTTCCGTCTCCCCTCTTCTGCAGCACTGACCTCTTATTTTTTTATATATATATTTTTTTTTAATTAGCTGGTTTTTTTTCTTGGACTTTTTCCCTCCTTGTTTTTGCATATTTTTTTCTCCCCGTCTTTTTTTTTTTTTTTTTTTTTTATCGTCTTGGTGGTGTTCCCTGCAAGCCATCTGTTATCCTTCCCTGCAATACGTCCTTGGCAAGACATTATTTATTGAGCCTTTTGAGGAGAAAAATGAATATCAATGTCTTTTGTCTTCTTTTTTTTTTCTTTCTTCTTCTTCTGCGTATTATTATTATTATCATTATTGTTATTATTGTTGTTATCATCATCATTATCATCATTATCTCACCACCACCACCAGAAAAAAAAAACGTTATAGAGCTTAAAGAATGGACATCATGCTTGCTGAAGATTGAGTGAAATTAGGTCGTGGTCGTGTTTAGTGTAGGTTGGAATGGCGCATAGCTGTGATTTGGGGTCATTTGGTGGGGTGAGGTGCGTTGGGCCTTTATGGTATTGTGGCGGTGCTTCCTTGAATGTGTGCCGGAAGGGAGACGCTGAGTTGTTATTGTTGGTGGTGGTGGTAGTGGTGGTAGGTTAGGTTAGGTTAGGTTAGTATGATAATGATAATAATAGTAATAATTGTCTGTTATATAAGCACTCGTTTATTTTTTTTCTATATCTATCCGTCTATCTGTCTATGCCTCTTGATCTGCCTGGTTGTCTAGTGAAATTTCTCAAGATTCGTTTCACTAAATTAAATGGGACACACGTTATTACATTCAGCATATTCCAAGGGATGATGTAGGTATAGTGAGGATGCCGATGATGATGATGATAATGATGATGGTGGTTTTGGTTTTGGTGGTAATAATATTTGATAACGTCGATGGTAGTAGTAATAGTAGTAGTAGAAGTAGTAGTAATAGTAGTAGTAGTAATAGTAGTAGTAGTAGTAGTAGTAGTAGTAGTAGTAGTCCTTCGACCCTATGGAGAAAGACTCATCCATTGCCATAAGACACCTCATTTCCCTTTGCTGAATGTAACACTACGCTCTCATTCACCAAGGCAGCACAGGAAGGGTGTCGCGTGGGTGTCAGGTGCTCGCCAGGTCACGATGCAATCTCGGGCCAGTATGAGCCAGCCAGGTAACAGACAGCAGCGTTACTCACCGTTCCACCTTAACACCCGTGAGGAATGGATGTGTCAAGTGTAGAAAGTGACTTAAATTATGCGAGAAGATGGTGGTGGAGGGAATACGTCAAGCAGGGAACGGTACACACATAAAGCGAAGTGTGATAAAGAATGTAGTTTTACGGGGAGTGGAGGATGTATTTAAGAACCAAATGTTTACCATAAAGAAGAGATTGTGCATCGCGGAGCAATGATATATTGTAACATTCATTGAACTCGGGAAGGGCCGTGACGAGATGGTGACGTGCTGTGTAGATATTTTGTTATCATGTCTATTTTACATGTGCTGGGGACCCTGATATTCTGTTGGACTAGTTTCAGATGCAAATTGTGGCGAGGCAAGGATGTGTACGAGTATGTCATCACCTGCTATTCAATGTGTAGTCATAGAGTTACAGGGAAGTTTGTTCAGGGAATGGAAGTAGGTAGGATACGAGTATATAGCTTTTTTGTGTGTTAGTGATGCTATTGAGTAAGATTTATGTAGACATATCAGATGTTTTACTCAGTATGTAGACATGGAGACTTAATGATGAGACGATGGTTATGGTGCATGGCGAAGGTGTGAGTACAATGTTGAAACGAAAAAAAAAAAGTAGATGTGATGGGGACGCGCAGTGGCGATGTGAAAGGAAGGAATAGATTGATGTTCCAGGGCAATTTTTGATGAGAATTGGAAGTTTGAACTTGAGAACGAAGTGATTGCATCTTAGTAATGCTCTTACTATCCAAGTTACCTGTGTGTTAGAAGACAAACAGTCATTGAGAACTGCTTGTTTGTCTTGATGTTTGCGAGTCAATGCTGATTTTTTTTTTAACAGCGGTGAATGAGGAGCTGAAACTACCAGGTTTACAGTATTATTTTGTTTTCAAGAGACCAAATTCCAGATCCGTGAAGACCTGCTGAATGAAACCATGTTGTGTGTCCATGCGTGTGACGAAGATATTGAGACTGGAGACTTTTACGTGCCTTGGCAATGTGGTTCATAAAAACGTTGGGCCTTGTTGTGAGGACATCCGACAGATTGGTTTGGCTCATGGTGGTACGGACGCAGCCAACACGAATATTTGATGTGGTCGATACTTGCACATCAGGACGAAAATTCAGACCATTAAAATGCTGGTCCATCGTCTTTTTACTTAGCCGTGACTGACCTCAAGAAGGGAATTAATGTCTTTGGTATTAGTACGTTCTTCGGCAGGATCGTGGAATCATCGGATAAACAATCTGACGCATTTTGTGGCTGTTCCATGAGGCTAAACCAAGACCTGTTATTTGGCTTTGTCCATAAAACAACAAACTCTACACTCTACGGGTGTAAGGCACGCACGTACCTCCTACTCATCAGGTTATGCCTCTAAAATACAACACTGAGTAGAGGAGACCATTGGGACGCCTACAAAGCTCGTGGCACTAATGTAAAAAGATAAAAGAGTTGGTTAGTTCGTGTATATAAGAAACTTCGGGAGGGGAAGAAACGAAGTGAGGCCGACCTCACAGTGGTGATGATATACAAGTGTGGCATGATCGTATGGAAACGAGAGTGGAAGCAGAATTGAATAATGTATGTGAAGTGCATGAGGTGGACCGTGAGTAAGGATGCAGTGTGTGGCGTGTGTCGTGTGTCGTGTGTGGACGTAAAGTGACAAGTGTGAGCAGCTGGTCTTGTGGCTATAGTGAGAATGGAAATGATAGGACTGTATAAAGGTAGTACGTATATATGTACTACCGATGTGTGTGTGTGTGTGTGTGTGTGTGTGTGTGTGTGTGTGTGTGTGTGTGTGTGTGTGTGTGTGTGTGTGTGTGTGTGTGTGTGTGTGTGTGTGTGTGTGTGTGTGTTAGTGACATGAAAAGTTAAGAATAGAATAAGACGTGCAAGCAGAAGTAAAAAAAAAGTGTTGCTATAAGATGAAAGTCTTATCACCAGCTTAAAGAAAAGAAAAAAAAGCCGTGTTTGTAAGTGGAGTGAATCGTGACACATTCCTTCATTCCTTTCAAACGTGTCACCTAAATAGCCTCAAAGCAGCGTCAAGTGACCAAGTTGTGGGTGAGAGGTGAATGCAAAAGCTTCGTCAGTAGTCTAGAATGGTGTGTGTTTGGCCGTGTTTGCGTGTGTGTGGTACCCGCTTTCAATGCGTATTTATTTGACCTAATCTCCTCTCCACTAGAGTTTGGCTTCACCATTTTGCTGGAAATTGGACCACCTATTAGTTTTATTTTTCACTCTCCACCATTTTTCATCCCTTCACCATCAGGCCCGTACGCTATGGGAATTTATTTATTTATTCATTTATTCATTTTCTTCCCTCCATCGCCTTTTTTTTTCTTTATTCATCCCATCCCTACCATTACATTACGTTGTGTTGTCCAGTGACGTTATTTTATTATTTTAGTTGTTGTTGTTTGTTGTTTTGTTGAAAGGTGTGTGTGTGTGTGTGTGTGTGTGTGTGTGTGTGTGTGTGTGTGTGTGTGTGTGTGTGTGTGTGTGTGTGTGTGTGTGTATCTGGGTCTTACTTTTTATTGTTTTGTTTTAATTAATCATTCAACATTTGTGTTTTTCATGTATTTGCCAGTCTGACCCTCTCACACACCTGTCCCTCCCTCCCTCCCTCCCTCCCTCCCTCCCTCCCTCCCTCCCTCCCTCCCTCCCTCTCTCCCTCCCTCCCTCCCTCCCTCCCTCCCTCCCTCCCTCCCTCGCTTCCTCCCTCCCTCCCTCCCTCCCTCAATCCCTCTCATCAGATATCTCCTTTACTCCTTCAACACCCGCCGTAATTTCCTCCTTTCCTCCCAATCCCTCCTTTACTCCCCCTTCATACTTTCATTCCCTTCCTCTTTTTTTTCTCTCCCACTCTATCTCCTTACCTCATCCCTCAATGTCCGTCCTTACCCTACTTTCCTCCCCTTACTTCTCCTACCTTCCTTCCAACCTATCCCTTCTCTCCCTTCTCCTCTCTCTGTTCCCTGACCGCCGCCGCTTCGTCCAGTAAAATATTCCACCTTTATGATCTGCAGTCTTATCGCCTTCCTTGTTGTCGAGCTGACCGCCCAATCACCATCCCTCTCCCCGCTTTGTCATAAACGGCCTCAACCAATAGCAATCATCTTCTCACGTCCAGGAATTGCGTCACGATACGAGCGCCAATCATCATTGAGATTGTTTGCCGATTTCTGTGACGTCATGAGTTTTTTCAAGCCAATAGCAGCGTGTTATTTTAGTAATCAATTGGATTTTAAGGTCACTCAATGGCCTGCAGTTTGATGTGGCCTTCAGTCAACCTCCTCCTCCTCCTCCTCCTCCTCCTCCTCCTCCTCCTCCTCCTCCTCCTCCTCCTCCTCCTCCTCCTCCTCCTCCTCCTCCTCCCCCACCCCAAAGTAATGACACTATCGGTTGATATAATGTATGTGTGTTATTTATTTGCTGGAATGTATATTAAATGAAGATGTGAATAATAGAAGGTGAAGGTCTAGCCGGTTCAACCTTCCTCCGTCTATCTGATCTTCTCCTTCTCTCTCCTATTTATTCTGAATTTGTTTCTCTATTCTGTATCATTCTCTTCTCTCATCCGTCTCTTTATCATAATGTCACCATCTCCATTTTTCTCTATCTCCTTCTCCTTATCTTCTTCCTCATCTATTGTGCAGTTCGTTGATTCATGTTTACCTACAGTTTTTAATCTTCCTCCCCTCTTCATTCCTTCCCATTTCCCTTTTACCTCACCCCATCCCCTCCCCCCTCCACCCATCATCTCATCACCCCCTCATCCCCTCATCCCCTCACCACTTTTTTTCTTCCTTTACTTCCATCCATTCGTCACGTTCCACCGCCCAACACTGCTACAAACCTTCTCTTGCACCTGCCACTTCCAATAAACGTCAATTCACCAATACTGTACCTCCTCCTCCTCCTCCTCCTCCTCCTCCTCCTCCTCCTCCTCCTCCTCCTCCTCCTCCTCCTCCTCCTCTTTCTCCTCCCTCTATCTTTTTTATTTTATTGTTGTTTTTGTTGTTGTTAATGTTCTTATTATTTTTCTTATTATTATTATTATTATCATAATTATTATAATTCGTCTTATTGTTATTATTATTATTGTTATTATTATCGTAAGTACTATCGTAATCATTATCATCATCATCATCATCACCATCACTATTTTTCGTCCTGCTCCTCCTCCTCCTCCTTTATGCTCGTCCTCTCACCTGCACCTTTCCCTCCAGTCACTGCGTCAAACTGTCGCCCCTGCCTGAGGATCGTGGCCATCCCTCCCTGCTGCTGGCCCGCTGGGCGCCGCGCGGCAACGCCATCATCATGGTGGACGAGCATTACAACATTGTCTACAGACCCTCGGCCGACAAGGAAACCGTGCACCATCTCACCCACACCGGACGACCTGGTGTCATCTACAATGGTGTCCCAGACTGGGTGTACGAGGGTAGGTGGGCCGCTCACACACACACACACACACACACACACACACACACACACACACACACACACACACACACACACACACACACACACACACACACACACACACACACACACACACACACCCACCTACCTACCCACCCACCCACCCACCCACCCACCCACCCACCCACCCACCCACCCACCCACCCACCCACCCACCCACCCACCCACCCACGCACGCACGCACGCACGCACGCACGCACGCACGCACGCACGCACGCACGCGCGCACGCACGCGCGCACACACACACACACACACACACACACACACACACACACACACACACACACACACACACACACACACACACACACACACACACACACACACACACACACACACACACACACACACACACACTGTAATTACCAGCAGTTCAGTAATGATCAAGCCCTGGTAACTTAATCAAAGTCGAGTCATTCATCTTGGTTTTGTCCCCATTACTTCCTACGCCCGCCCCGTCCTCTCCCTCGTTCTCTTGTTTCCTTCCCTTGTATTTTCCTCGTCACACCTCTCTCTTCCTGAATCCGTTTCCTTTGACTCTCTTACGAGCAATTAAAGTCGGGTGAGTAAAGCTGATGACTTCCCTTGCAGAGGAAATCCTGGGCAGTAACAGTGCCATCTGGTTTTCTCCTGACGGGGGAAAAGTGGCCTATGCCTCTCTGAACGACTCCCTAGTGGAGACGGTGGCCATCCCACAGTACGACGGCTCAAACCACCAACAGTATCCGACCATGCGCAACCTCAGATATCCAAAGGTGAGTCGCTTGTACCCTGCGCTGGCCTATGTTTCAGCTTGCGGAAGAAGCTATACTAGGGCTTGACGCAGGTTGTTGTGCATTTATTGTTAGAATGTGTTTGTCACACTGTACATACGGCAGGTGTGATTATTGATTATAATGGATGTTTTTTTTTGCAGCCCGGCCAGGAGAACCCCAAAGTCACGCTGTGGGTGATTGATCTCAATAACCTGAGGTCAATTAAGTCCCATGACCTGAAGCCGCCGAACGTGGTCAAAGACCAGTTAGTGCACTCCGCAGTGTGGTTTGTGTGGGAGGATTAACGACGTTCTTATCGTTTGTTGTCTCACTTAAGTGTAGTTTTGGCCTTGGTGGCACCAACATCACTTGCACCAAGCGGCGGTGGGCGGCCGGGGGCCTTCAGTCCACGGCCCGCAGCGCGGGGTTCAGTACCACACCTACGGGCCCGCCCGCCGGGGAGGCTGGCCCACACTAACACCAGTGCCCGCGTGGCAACCCTCTCACTGTAATTAATACCTCCACAGGTCCAGCCGGCTAATAAATTGTCCCCAGTCAGTGTAGAGCCGCGGTGTGTTGGTAGGTAACGATGGGCGGTGATCAACACCTTGCCGGCCGCGCAGATCATCCAGAGCCACCTGAGTAAACAAACGGAGATGAGGACGTTGTTGTTCCTTGTAAACAATTTTCTTCACTTTAAAATCTAAACTCACTTTTCTTGTAAGCGGCTTCACCCTCACTACTTCCGGTAGTTATGTGTGTCCGTAGTGACGAGCTCGACAAGTAGGTGACAGTCTTCTATATGTACACAGCTTTCAGTGTAACGCTTCCTTTAAGATAGTCGTCCCTACCCCACTTTTTGATGGATCACACGTGTTTTGTTTTGATGTGTGTCAGAGGAAAATTCCCTGAGTTGGTCTGTGTTCCGGCAGCCTCACGCTGGCACACGCGGTGCTACAGCGAGCGTGCCGCGCCTCCCTCTCTCTGTGTCTGTACCGTCTCATGCATGGCCCTGGCGGCATCTGGAAGCATTTTTGTCACATGTGCCAGGGTCGCCCACACCTGGCGGACGATGGGACGGTCGCTTCTCAGCGTGTTCATGAGTTCCGCATCTCAAACTCACCCGTCCACGCCCGCCTCTAATACAACAGCCTGAGTGCAGCTGCGTGTGTCTGGTTTTTCAGTACTAACTCAGCCTAATGTTCCCGCCCATCCCACCCTCAAATCATGTCTGTTTTTCGGTGTGTAGTGCTAGACTCCGCCAGCTCCCCTCCACATGACTCTCACGGGTCTCGTAACAGTATTGGTGGGTCCATTTTACAACCCTTTC
>JAXIVD010004350.1:22500-36749 GCA_036785275.1 Cancer borealis | reverse complement strand
GAAAGAAAAATATCTGAACTCTATATTTTTTTTCCTACATTTTTTATATATAGACAGAAGGTCACTGAGTACTTTGACTAAGATTACACACACACACACACACACACACACACACACACACACACACACACACACACACACACACACACACACACACACACACACACACACACACACACACACACACAGGTTAATTAGTCAGTAAGTAGCAGGTGATATTAACTTACATACCTATACAATACATTCTACATAATATACAAAATTACTGCATCCTCCATCATACAAAAAAATTAGTGTGAAGATAATGTGATTGATAAAAATATAAAAAAAACAATAGAAAAATAATCTACGTCATATATTTATTATTTATTTTTCATATGCATAGAGATAAGGTTTTAATTACAGGTAAATGCTACCTACATAACCTGATTAATTAGTAACGATGAAAAGGTATGATGTAGATATAATGTAGATAATATAGATATGATATAATATAATATAGATATGAAAAAAAGTATAATATAGAGATAAAGTAATACAATATAGATACAAAATAAGTATAATATAGATATGATATGAATATAATACGAATACAAAATAGATATAATATAGATATGATAAAATATAAACAACACATTAATTAGAAAGGTTTCGTTAATGAGTGTATTTGTGATAAATTAATAATACTTTATCATACAGTCCTTTATTTTGTGATTTATATTATTACACTTTTCATTTGAACTCATATTTATCACATTTATATCTGTTTCAATTATTTATTCTTTATTATTAATTTTCAGTATAATCATGTTTTTTTATTATTATTTTTTCTTCATTTATTGATGTATTTGTTTTTTTTCTGTTCACTTTGTTTTTTTTTATATTGATGTAAGTGAAATAATGTTTGATGTTATGGTGCTGTGTGTGTGTGTATGTATGTGTGTGTGTGTGTGTGTGTGTGTGTGTGTGTGTGTGTGTGTGTGTGTGTGTGTGTGTGTGTGTGTGTGTGTGTGTGTATGTGTGTGTGTGTGTGTGTGTGTGTGTGTGTGTATGTGTGTGTGTGTGTGTGTGTGTGTGTGTGTGTGTGTGTGTGTGTGTGTGTGTGTGTGTGTGTGTGTGTGTGTGTGTGTGTGTGTGTGTTCGTTTTGTATATTAAATCATGTAATTTTTTTGTATGTATTTTTTCAACTGTATCGTTATGTGTATTTTTGTGTTGTAGTGTTTTAGTGTTGCATCATAATTTATAGTACATGTATTTTCTTTATCTAGTACTATTATTGTTGTATTTGTCATGTGTTGTGTTGTTGTTTTTCTATCATTACGTTTGATTGCAGTAGATACATTCTTATCTATTTTGTAGTTATGTATTTCCGTTACGTATTTCATCCATTCACTGCATTTTCCCCACTACATCATTTTGTATTTCGTATTATGTACTCTATCTTTCGTTTTGTTTTATTTCTATTATATATTCACGCCTTTGTCATACTCCCGCTGTTTTATTCTTGTATGTTGTATATTTCACTACATTCATTGTATTATTTATCTTTTATTTTGTATTGCATTATTAGGAAACTTTTATTAATACAAAATGTGCTCCCTTTACTTAGAATTTACTTACGATCAGCCTAATGTATGCTATGTATGTATATGTATATGTTTAATCCTACATTCCTATTATACATTCCTATTTTTTTTATGTATGTATATGTATATGTATATTTCTACATAGCCTACAAGTGTTATAGGATAAGATAAATAAAAAATAATAAAATGTATGTATTTATTTATGTATACATCGTTAAGTATAAGGTAGACTTTCAGTGTGTATTAACTCATAAATTCATGTATTAGTAATGGATGTATTCATGGTTACTATATTAATGTATAAGTTAAGTATATTCTATTTATTTTGTTTTTCTATTTGTAATTAATAAAAAAATAAATAAAAATGAGCATCCCCCTATTTGATTAAGTACACTGTATAATACTATAATACACATAAAAAACAATCGAATGAAATATATACGGAAATAGATAAAAATTAAAATAAAACAAGAAAAACGGAAAAAATAATACCACTAATAATAATAATAATAATAATAATAATAATAATAATAATAATAATAATAATAATAATAATAACAATAATAATAATAATAATAATAATGATAATATTGTAACCACTTCAAAATACCCACATCATCACCATCATCATCATCATCATCATCATCATCATCATCATCATCATCATCATTCTACAGTATTTCATCATAGCCAGTATTTCCTAAGGTGGAGAATATATAGACATCTACAGTAAGCGGAATAAATAGAATTATACAGTAAGTAAAATTATACAGTAAGTAGAATTATACAGTAAATAAAATGATACAGTTAGTGGAATTATTATATAGTAAGTGGAATAATAATACAGTAAGTGGAATGATACAGTAGACAGAATTATAATACAGTAAGTAGAATTATAATACAGTAAGTAGAATTATAATACAGTAAGTGGAATTATAATACAGTTAGAGGAATAATACAATAAGTAGAATAATAATACAGTAAGTAGAATTATAATACAGTTAGAATAATAATATAGTAGGTAGAATTATAATACAGTAAGTAGAATTATAATACAGTAAGTAGAATTATAATACAGTAAGTAGAATTATAATACAGTAAGTAGAATTATAATACAGTAAGTAGAATTAAAATACAGTAAGTAAAATGATAATACAGTTAGGGAAATCATACAGTAAGTGGAATAATAATACAGTAAGTGGAATAACAATACAGTAAGTGGAATTTCCCGTGCCTCTGTAACCTTCCGTCCGCAGCGCCACACCTTACAGTCCTAATCAATACAGGTGTGCTATATTTTCGGGGGTTAAAAAATATTCTCATGTACAGGTAAAATAAATAATCTCTCTACTTTTCATTTTTTGCATATTCATTCACATAATTTCCTGTTCTCTTATATATAGGAATTTCATTGGATTCGGTGTATAAGGCTACATCACTTTCATTATTACTACCTGTGTGTGTGTGTGTGTGTGTGTGTGTGTGTGTGTGTGTGTGTGTGTAGGTAGGTTGCTAGCTATCATATTACTCTTTGTTCTGATAATGATTCTATTAATTACATTTTCGTCATAATATTAACCTTGTAAGTGCTTGTGTCTCACCTTTATGCCGGCCAGGGGGGGAGGGGGGAGGGGGACAGGGGGGGTTAATTACAGGTACTTAGTGTGAAGGAGGATGCAGTCACTATCTACTAACTACCGTTACTACCTCATTCCTAACCACACTCAAAACACCCATACATACATACATACATACCCTTCCGCTGTGTATACTTAAAAAAAGATAAATCAGGCTAAGATATTATTTCCTAAGTGTGCAAATATATATACTTAATTGTGTATATTTTCCTGTCTTAACCTCACCTTTATTTCCCTATTAATACTAAGTTAGGTAATACGTGAAATAAAATAGTATTGTATTCCTATTTTTATCATAAGCTACGTATTATTGTTATCATTATTATTATTATTATCAGTTTATATTTCCCTATCAATACCATACTAGATTTAGGTAATACGTGAAATAAGATAGTGTTGTATTCCTATTTTTATCACAAGCTACGTATTATTGTTATCATTATTAGTAATATTATCATTCTCTATTTCACTATCAATAAAAAAATGTAGGTAATGCGTGAAATGAAATAGTACATCCATTTCTATCACAATTCACGTATCATTATCATCATTATTATCATCATCCTCATTATTATCAGTCTCACCATCAGATAGACTTGAACTATATCATTATACCCTGGTGATCTTTTCCTATCATCATCATCATCATCATCATCATCATTTTTACCTGTATTTATTAGTGCTTTATCTTACCTGGATGCTGTAGTTACCTGGCATCATTTCACCCTTACCTGTGATGACTTTCCTCTCACCTGCCACTTACCTTTGTGTCCATTTCCGGATGGTGATGATCAGACAGGTGTTACAGCGGTTTCAACTTACTTCTAACTCTTTTTTTCTTTTTTTTTCTCTCTCTCGCTCGCTCTTTTTTTTTTTTTTTTTCTCTCTTTTTTTTCCTTGGTTTTATTTCCTGTGGTTATGTTGAAGGTAAGTCTTTGTTGTTTATGTGTGTGTGTGTGTGTGTGTGTGTGTGTGTGTGTGTGTGTGTGTGTGTGTGTGTGTGTGTGTGTGTGTGTGTCTAGAGTCAATAAATAATTTTGTATATCTATGTTTATTTTATTTTCCTTCTATTCTTATCCTATTAAGTATCATAATAAAACAATTTTGATGATGATGAGGAGAGACAGACAGGAATAAGTTGATAAAGTGTAATAATAAAATGATAACAAAAAGATAACAATAATAATAATAATAGTAATAATAACAATAACATAAGAAATAAATAGTATTGTTAATATTTTTCATTCATACACAAAACATTACATTTTCATTAATACAATTTCAATAACTAATAACATGCTTTACTTTTTCTTATCATTCAAAAGTCTTCTAGCCTCCTCCTCCTCCTCCTCCTCCTCCTCCTCCTCCTCCTCCTCCTCCTCCTCCTCCTCCTTTTGCTCTTCTTTCTTCTACTCCTCACTTCCCCTCATTCAGCTCCTCCCATTATTAACCTCTTCCTCTATCACCTTTCTTCCCCCCTTCCCCCTTCCTCATTTTGTTTAAGCATTTCTATTTTTCTATTTTCATTTTCCTATTTTTATTTTCCTATTATAATTTTTCTATTTTTATTTTCCTATTTTTATTGTCCTATTTTTGTTTTCCTATTTTCTCCCTAGAGAACAAAACAGAGATACTTATTAATTAAAAACAAATCATTCAAAGCCTATTCTATTTTTTTCTTCCTTATAAGTTAATGATAAATCTGTAGAGTATTCTGAAACGTCACAGTTTCCATAATTCTTTATTAATCATGCAGGAAATACAATATACATTACCCAAGATGGAAATACAAGAAGGAAGAGAAACAAATATATTTTTGCAACACAATAATACGAAAAAAAATAACAAAAATATATATTAAACAACAACATAATCTCACTTTCAATTGTATACTTCAAAAAATAAGAACAAACAAACATACTTACGTACATATTCATATAAAAAAAACCATATATGAAAACTAACAAAAAAACGAAAATATACAATAGCGAGAGAAGGAGTTAGAAAAAAAATATATATATATAATTCACCTTTTAATCAATACAATTCCTGTATATAGATTAATCATACAAACCTAGACAACAATATAAAGATTATTATATAAAAATGAATAACACCACAGAATCTAGACGAGTGAATGAATATTAATACGAAAAAAAAGGAAAGTAGGCTATCAGACACGAAATAATGAAAGCCTACAGGGAGCGCCGCCCCCTTGTACTTACCTGAGGCTAGACACAGGTAGTACAAGGCAGGATGATGTGTGATGCTGGGACAGGTAAGGTAATTAACACCAGGTAAGACAGGTACACTAGAAAAGGATAATGAATAGGTAACACACTTGGATGTATTGATGAAGAAATGTTTGAAATGTTCCCAAGTTATCGATAGAATAAGACTAGAATTATAAGGTATTTTAAAGGTATATTTAAGGAAGGTTTACGGTGGTATATATATATATATATATATATTTTTTTTTTTTTTTTTTTTTTAGGTTGAAATAGGCGAGAATTATGAAGTATTTTAAGGGAGTATTTGATTTTATATTACTATTATTTAAGGGTGATAGAAAGTAAGTAGAATTATAAAGAATTTTAAGGGAATATTTAAGGAAGGTTTGAGATGACATTAGATTTTTTACGGTAGATTAAAATATGATAAAATAATAGTGAATTTTAAGGTAATATTTAAGGGAAGGTTTGAAGCAGTATTCAGTTTTTAAGGTTGAACTATAATCTTAAAAAGTATTAGTTAAAAGTAGCGAAGGTCTGAAAAAATCATATTAGGTAATGTATCAATACTATCACGTAATGTTAGGCGCCGCGGGGGCTAAGTTAGAGACAGACTGTGTGCGTATGATTTAAGGTTATGTATGTATGATTGAAGGCCGTGTATGTATAATTTAAGGACTGTATAGTATTTTAAGAATGCATAGGTATTTTCGTGTCGCCGAAAAGTTATATAAAAGAAAACATGATAATTTTAGTGATATGAATATTTTTAGTTACATTCTGGTAAATTATAAGGTATAATTAAATCATACATAACTTCTTTTTTTTAGCTATACAGGTCATAATACAGATAATTAGGCTGTGTACAGGTCTAAACTAGTTGTGATTTTGATAATATACATATTTTAGGTACTATATATAATTAGAAAGTAAAATGATATAATAAATACATTTTTTTTTACTATAGCGGTAAGAATAGAGATAGTTAGGCAATGTACAGGTATAATCTAATTATGATTTTGATAGTATACTTACTTAACGAACTATGTATAATATTGCAGGTATTATAAATATTTTTAGTAATCTACAGGTAAGATTAAGACTACTTACAGAGTATACAAATATTTTAGAATGTAGATGATTAATATTTCAGGATAACTTTGTAACGGAGGTAATTCAAGACACAGACAGGTAAGGATTGATTATATATACAGGTAAGGTGAACAACTATAGGTAAGTCTTGTAATTAATATTATTATCTCAGGTGAACCAGGTAATTTAAGGTGTAGACATGACATCTATAATTATTTTAGATGATTATTTAGATTATTAGTAGTAGTGGTATTGTTATTATCATTATTATAGTTATTGTTATTACACACACACACACACACACACACACACACACACACACACACACACACACACACACACACACACACCACCACCACCACCACCACGTACTCAGTGACCAGGGGCGGGGGGGGATGGGGGGCGCTAATCCCTCCGGTAGGTAAGCCAGCCAGGGACAGGTAACACGCCCCCCCTCCCCCCCTTCCACCAGGTAAGTCAAAAGAGTACACTATAACCTTCACATCACCCCTAACACCCCTTCACCCCTTTCACCCCCCCTTCACTCCCTTTCACCCTGCCCCCCTTCACCCCCCCAACATCACCCCTCCGTGAAAACCCAAGACAAAATTCCTCTTGTGCATTTGTGAAAAGAATCATGTAAGTTTTTATTCATACGTACATACATACATACTTACACACACACACACACACACACACACACACACACACACACACACACACACACACACACACACACACACACACACACACACACACACACACACAGTCACACACTTTTTTTCTCTGTAGTAATGTTGAAGGAAATTAGTTTTATAGTTATTTTTATGTATCTATTATCTAGGCAGGTGTAAGTATTTTCCTTGCAATGCACACCTGGATATTATTTTTTTTTCAGGTGTGTATGCGAAAAATAATACTTGTTACCTCCTGTTTCTATGATTTTTGAAGTTTGAAGCTGTGTAATTATTGCTATTTATGTGCTAATTACATGTTTGTTTAAGTTATTTTCAGGTCTATAACATTCTTTTGTTTTTGGTATTGTATTATTGTGATTTTAGGATGTCAAAGGAATATAGATTTTAAGATATAATATTGATAATGGTCGAATTTTCTGGAACAATTTTCGTTTGAGACTAAAAGTTTGTTTATTGATTTTTCTAGTGTTGTGTGATATTGTTATATATTTTAGAAAGTTCTTATATATTCCTTTAATACCATAGAATAATATTATAAGGAAGTATTAGTTGTAGGTATCAAAGTTATTCAATTAAAAAGAAAAGTATAGGAAATCATCATGACTAGGCTTCCTTTCGTAATTATTTTCTATCTTTCTCTTGTTTGGTGTTATTATATATTTTAAGGTGTTATTATATATTCTTTAGATGTAGAATAATGCAATAAGGAAATATTAGTTGTAGGTATCAAAGTTATTCAATTAATAAGAAAATTATAAGAAATCATCATGACTAGGCTTCCTTTCGTAAATATTTTCTATCTTTCTCTTGTTTGGTGTTATTATATATTTTAAGGCGTTATTATATATTTTAAGGTGTTATTATATGTTCTTTAGATGTCATAGAATAATACAATAGGAAAGTATTAATTATAGTTATTGAAGTTATTCAATTAAAAAGAAAAGTATAGGAAATCATTCATACTAGGCTTTCTTTCGTAAATATGTTCTATCTTTCTCTTATTTTATGTTATTATATATTTTAAGGTGTTATTATATGTTCTTTAGATGTCATAGAATAATACAATAGGAAAGTATTAGTTGTAGGTATTGAAGTTATTGAATTAAAAAGAAGAGTATAGGAAATCATCATGATTAGGCTTCCTTTCGTAATTATTTTCTATCTTTCTCTTGTTTGGTGTTATATATTTTAAGGTGTTATTATATATTTTATGGCGTTATTATATATTTTAAGGTGTTATCATATATTCTTTAGATGTCATAGAATAATGCAATAAGGAAATATTAGTTGTAGGTATCAAAGTTATTCAATTAATAAGAAAATTATAAGAAATCATCATGACTAGGCTTCCTTTCGTAAATATGTTCTATCTTTCTCTTGTTTGGTGTTATTATATATTTTAAGGTGTTATTATATATTCTTTAGATGTCGTAGAATAATATAATAAGAAAATATTAGTTGTAGGTATTGAAGTTTTTCAATTAAAAAGAAAAGTATAGGAAATCATTCATACTAGGCTTTCTTTCGTAAATATTTTCTATCTTTCTCTTATTTTATGTTATTATATATTTTAAGGTGTTTTTATATATTCTTTAGATGTCATAGAATAATGCAATAAGGAAGTATTAGTTATAGATATCAAAGTTATTCAATTAAAAAGAAAGTATAGAAAAACTAGGCTAGCTTTCGTATATAATTTCTTTCTTTCTCTTGTTTGATATAAATATATATTTTTAAGTATTTTTATATATTCTTTAGATGTCGTAGAACAATGCTATAAGGAAATATTAGTTATAGATATTAAAGTTATTGAATTATAACGAAAACAATAGATATTAGGCTTTTCAAAATTACCCGATTATTAATGTTTTTATTAACTTCTTATTCATTTATTATACATTATTAATGGTTATGTTATCTGAGAGAGAGAGAGAGAGAGAGAGAGAGAGAGAGAGAGAGAGAGAGAGAGAGAGAGAGAGAGAGAGAGAGAGAGAGAGAGAGAGAGAGAGAGAGAGAGAGAGAGAGAGTGTGTGTGTGTGTGAGTGTCTGTGTCTGTATGTCATAATTGTCATTCCGTTGTATACATATGGTGTGTGTGGTAGTGTCTCTCCCTCCTCCTTCCCCCTACACACCTTCCCTAGGGGTGGACAGGTGTGGGGACAGGCGTGCAGACAGGTGTAAGTATTGACATTGTCATTACATACATGGAAATTTATTTAGTCAGGTGTGTAGGCGAAAAAATTGACTTATTACTTCCTGTTTCTATGATTTTTGATGTTTGTAGGAAAGAAGTTGTATAGTTATTGCTTTTTATGTGGTAATTATGTGTTTATTTAAGTTATTTCCAGGTCTAGAACTTTGGTTTATTTGGTTATTTATTATTATTATTATTATGGTTATCTTAGGATGTTAAAAGACTATAGATTCTAAGATATAAAGGAAAATATTGATAATGTTTGAATTTTTTGGAACAATCTTCGTTTCAGTCATTTTTTTAATATTGATTTTTTTAGTCGTATGTGATGTTATTATATATTTAAAAAAATTCTTATATATTCCTTTGATACCATAGAATAATGTTATAAGGAAGTAATAGTTGTAGATATTATAGTTATTCAATTAAAAATATAGATAGGAAAAAAATATGACTAGGCTTCCTTTCGTCTATATTTTTCTTCTTTGATGTTATTTCATATTTTAAATTGTTTTAATATATTCTTTGTATATCGTAGAATAATGCTATAAGGAAATAATAGCCATAAATATTAAACATTTTGAATTAAAAACGAAAATAATTGATAATAGGCTTTTCAAAATTCCGTTATTATTATTCTTTCGTATGTACATCAACAATTATTATATATCAATAATAATTATATTATCTAAGCATCTACAAAACTAAAAAAAACAAAATAAGAAGGAAATAATAGCCATAGATATTAAAGTTATTGAATTAAAACGAAAATAACTAATAATAGGCTTTTCAAGATTCCACGATTATTATTTTTTCGTATACAGATTAACATTTATTACACATTATTGATAGTAATATTTTCTTAACATCTAGAAAACTTTTAAAAAAAACAATACAATGAGGAAATAGAACTCATAGATATTAAAGTTATTGAATTAAAACGAAAACAATATTCACTAGGCTTTTCAAAATTCCACGATTATTCATTTCCTCTTTTCACATTAACATATTGCTATATTCTCTAAGCGTCTACAAAACTCTAGAGACAATACAATAAAGATATGATAGCCATAGATATTTAAGTAATTGAATTAAAAGCGAAAATAATTGATGATAGGTTTTACAAGAATCCGCAATTATTGATTTCTTTTATGCACATCAATATTCATTATACATTATTAATATTTATAATCTCTAAGCATCTACATGACCCTAGAAACAATACAATAAGGAAATAATAGCTATAGATAATAAAGTTATTGAATTAAAATGAAAATAATAGGCTTTTCGAAATTTCCCGATAATTATTTTTTCGTATTTACATTAACATTTATTATATATTATTAATAGTTATGTTTTATATGCATCTACAAAACTCTAGAAACAATGCAGTAAGAAAATAATACCCATAGATAATATAGTTATTGAGTTAAAACGAAAATAACTATAATAGGCTTTTCAAGATTCTCCGATTATTATTTTTCTCGTATACACATGAACATTTATGACACATTATCAATACTTATATTTTCTAAGCATCTATAAAACTCTAGAAACAATACAAAAAATAAATAATAACCCTATATGTTAAAGTTATTGAATTAAATTTATAATAAAAGATAATAGGCTTCTCGAAATTCCCCGATTATCAATTTTTTCGTATTCACATTAACATTTATTATCCATGTTTAATTGTCATGTTCTCTAAGCATGTACAAAACTCTAAAAACAAAATAATAAGGAAATAATAGCCATAGATATCAAAGTTATTGAATTAAAACGAAAATAAGAGATAATAGGTTTTTCAAAATTCCCCGATTATCAACTTTTTATTCGTATACACATAAACATTTACTATATATCATTATTTTTTATAGTCTGTATGCATCTATAAATCTCTAGAAACAATACAATAAGGAAATGACACCCATAGATATTATAGTTATTGAATTAAAACGAAAATAACAAATAATAGGTTTTTCATGACACTCTGATTAATATTTCCCCGTATACACATCAACATTTATTCCACATTATTAGCAGTTATATTCTGTATGCATCTACAAAACTCTTTAACACCACATCCTTTCAAATCATGTCACTTGTCTAATAAAAGTGACGATGTAATAAATATAAATAAATAGAATTGAAAAATAATATCACCTTCGTCTCGTAAATACAACCAAAACATTAATATGATTTATGTAATTACTTTTTTGTATTGTAATTAACTTATTGATCTCGTGATTACTATTAAGTCAGTGTCACAAATTAATTAAAACCATCGTATAATAGTAGTAGTAGTAGTATTAGTTACGTAAATGATTCAATAGATATAGTAATTAATGTAATCCGCCACTAATAACCTCGAGTAATAATAATAACAACAACAACAACAACAACACGGACTAAGTAATTTATAGATACAACTCAGAATAAACTCGATAAATTATTTTTTCGTAGTATCATTTAGTTTGCAGGACACGACATGCAGCAAACAGGAAGGAGAATAAGATTAATGTGTTGCTATTCTTATTATTAGTTGTTTGGGGTCATTCATTAACCTGTCTGTCTGTCTGTCTGCTTACTTGTCTGGCTGTCTGTCTGGTTGTCTGTCTGTCTGTTTACTTGTCTGTCTGTCTGGTTGTCTGGCTGTCTAGGCGCCACACACACACACACACACACACACACACACACTACATAATTATTTAGTTACCTGGCTCATAGCTCATACACACCTTTTTTCCCTTTCAATTGTCTACGTTATTGAGCTTCGAAAGATAGCTTCTTGGCAAGGGAAACGGAGGAAGAGAAGTAGTAGTAGTAGTAGTAGTAGTAGTAGTTGTAGTAGTAGTAGTAGTAGTAGTAATAGTTGTAGTAGTAGTAGTAGTGGTAGTAGTAGTAGTAGTAGTAGTAGTAGTGGTAGTAGTAGTAAGTAGTAGTGTTGAAACTTCATTTACATATTATTTTCTAATTCAATTTTTATATCACACCTGTGTTGGTTAATTATTCAGCTTCATTAAGGCCACAGGTAGACAGGTAGACAGATAAACAAATAGACAGGTAGACAGGTAGACAGATAGCCTCTTCATAGCTAAGATGAAAAATTAATATATAGACATCTAACATCAATATTCATACCCATAATTTGCTCTATTATTCACTTCTCTCTTTATTTGTTCCTTCTAATGCATTAAAAAAAATAAGCAAATAAAAGAAGGCGATGAAAAATATTAGGCTACATTGTGGTATTTAATAGACATCAAAATATATAGTTAGTATATATATATATTTTTTTTATAACCTGTATACTGTATGGTAGTAATATATTATGTATCTCATGGGATATATTCAAACTTTCTTCTAACCTGACTATAATGTTATAAGATATTAGTATAAAAGTGTATTGTTAGTCTGTAATGATAGCAGTGATATTACCGTGTATATAAGGAAGCCTACCTCATCTCACCTAATGTTGTAATCCCTGCTGTGTAATGTGAAGGCCAGTCTAATATAACTTAACTTATAACCTAACTTAACCTAACCTAAACTTGCTTCCATGACTTCAAACAGCAAGGTAATAAATAGTAGGTTTCTGGCGCCACATTCATCATTTATAAAAAGCCTCGTACCAGCGCCATTAATTAACACCATTACGAATATCTCACTAGGCTATACCTATTCACTTCACTATAACTCTAATATCACGGTAATAATGTATCTTTATATATATATATATATATATATATATATATATATATATATATATATTTATTTATTTTCCTTTTTTGTTTGTTTTTTGTAGTAGTCATACGGTAATAAGACTTGCGTGATAGCTATATATAGAAATTCGAAAATATACGAATGATTGTTTTTTATTTTTGCCGCTAGAGGGATCTGCTGTTCCACCATCACCTCATCATTTCGTGAGTGTTATAAAATGTCTTCATATTACACGTGGATTAATATTCATATTACACGTGATTAATAGAATAATAGTGTGCAGTGGTTTGGTGTAGTCAGTTTAGTAGGTGTGGTAATGTATGGTTTTGTCTTGTATTGATATTGGGTTCTCGATGATAGGCTCAATAATGTCCGTGACGTGACTTGTAAACAAAACATTAACGGCCACTACTACTACTACTACTACTATTACTACTACTACTACTTAACATTATAGTAACAAAAAATATACTATACAGTTTTGGTTTATTTATATCCAAAGAATATATTTAGGGGGATGGATTTTGCATTCAAGTCAAGGGTTAGTTAGACATTTTTCCTAACTTCATTTAAAAAAAAAAACCTTAACATTCTATAAAGGTGAAAGGAAAGACAATGTTGCTTTATTATTGCATGTTCTCCTAATTTCTTGTTGTTGGCAGCCTTCACCTTTGTTTTAGAGAGAGTTAATACCTATGTGTTTTCAGTATTTCCTCCTAGCCTCACACACACACACACACACACACACACACACACACACACACACACACACACACACACACACACACACACACACAGTTGTCCCCACACACATTAAGTCATTGTATTATAGTGTGAGATACAGCTACACTTTGTTCCTTGAGAGTAAGCTTTGCCGCACCTCCACACCCTCAACTAGTAAGGTTGTTTTGCTTCACAATGGTCAGGTTTCATCACCTTGTTTGGGTGTGTAATCAAGGATGTGTTGGTCATCTCATTACCTGCAGACACAAGTACAAGATGCAGGTTATATATATGTCAAGTTTTGCTGGTGGGGGTGAGCTGTTTTTTCCTGAAGTTAGTTAAGTTGGAATCACCACACACACAC
>JAXIVD010004350.1:15000-17500 GCA_036785275.1 Cancer borealis | reverse complement strand
AAATGCACTAAATTATTAGTAGACAGATAACATAAGAATATAAGGAAGCTACAAAAGGCCCGGAGACCTATTACGTGGTAGTTCTTGTTACTCCAGTAGTCCCTTATTACCTACATCCACCTCTCATATAAACATTTCTACTTATAATGACAAAACTAATTACAGGTGAGAACAGTTAAGGTGTATCCCTCCATACAGTAACGAGATATAACAACATAACAACATAAGGATATAATGAAGCTACAAAAGGTCTGGAGGTGTACACGTGATAGTTCCTGTTACTCCAATACTCCCTTATTACCTATACCCACCTCTCATCCCCATCCATAAAGCCTTCTAGTCTTCTTTTAAATCCCCCTATCGTCTGTGCACTACAGATAGATAGATGGGTATATAGATGCATAGACAGATAAATATATAGACCATTAAATAAAGAAGTTAACATATAAATAAACCATTGATTAAATAGGTTAGAAGTAGACACATAAGGTTTTAGTTAAAAAGTTAATACACACATACACTCATAGAGAATAGATGAAATACAAGAAAAACACAATTGAAGAAAGAGTAGACAGAGACAGACAGACAGACAGGTAGACAGACTGTACGTAGGTTAAAGATTGACAAACAGATGAAATACCGCAGAAAACACATCCTTTATGACCTCCCTTCAGGATGTCACACAGGTAGACAGGTGAGGAAAGGTCAAGTCAGGTCAGATCAGGTCACCAGGTAAACTAAACCAAACCATTAATTAGAAAACACACAGGTAAACTCATTAGTAAATAGACCACAAACTAGACAGGCTATTATACCTAATCCAAGGTTACTAATTTAACAGGTAAACAGGTAATTGCTACAGGTAAATATGACAGATTACAGGTAGATATGACTAATTAAACAGGTGACAGGTGTTTTAACAGACTACTAGGAACTGAGATCAATTTAAGGAGTTCTTAATGACGTAATTATTAAGGTGGCCAGGTGAACAGAGGGTAATTAGGGGGTGAACAGGTAAGCGTTTTAGGACTTGTTGTTGTCTGTTCTTCCTTTGTACTCCTTTGTATTCCTTTGTGGGCAGGTCAGATTTGGGTAGTAGAAAGGTCAGCATTGATTAATTAAGGTCACGTGGCGTATCTGTGCTAATTAAATGCAGATAATGATGATAGTGATAATGATAATAATGATAATAGGTTTTTTTTTTTTTGTATTTGTCTATCTGTTTTCCTATCTCTCTCTCTCTCTCTCTCTCTCTCTCTCTCTCTCTCTCTCTCTCTCTCTCTCTCTCTCTCTCTCTCTCTCTCTCTCTCTCTCTCTCTTCTACGTTGTACTTTCCCCTCTTGTCTGCTTCCTCTTGGCTCCTTCTTGCCTTCCCTCCCTCCCTTTCTCTCTTTCCCTCTCTCTTTCTCTCCCTCTCTTCCTCCCTTCTTCTCCCTCGCCTTTCCATCACGCCTCTCGTCACTAAGGGGGGGCGGAGGGGGCAAAGGGGGGTTAAGGGGGAAGGGAACACCAAGGACCAATCACAACACGACATGACTCACCCTCAACCAATAGGCAGCAGTTTTAGTTTGCATCGACCAATGGGAGAGAGGAACCCAGCCTCCCCCTCGCCCCCCTTTTTGGTGTTGAAGGGGGGTAGGGGGTTGAAGTCAGGGGGTGCAAAGGGAAGGGGGTGTTTAGGGGGTGTTCTTATGGGTTGAGGTCAGGGGGTGCAAAGGGAAAGGTGTTTAGGGGGTGTTCTTAGGGGTTGAGGTCAGGGGGTGCAAACTGAAAGGGGTTTAAGGGGGTGTTCTTGGGGGTTGAGGTCAGGGGGTGCAAACTGAAAGGGGTTTAAGGGGGTGTTCTTGGGGGTTGAGGTCAGGGGGTGCAAAGGGGGTGCTCTTAGGGGTTGAGGTCAGGAGGTGCAAAGGGAAAGGGGTTTAAGGGGTACTCTTAGGGGTTGAGGTCAGGGGTTCTAAGGGGAAAGGGGTGTTTAGGGGTACAGGTCAGGGAAAGAGGTTGTTTAAGGGGTGTGTTTAGGGGTTGAGATCAGGAGGTGTTAAGGCGAGGGGTTTTTAAGGGGTATAGGTCAGGGAAAGGGGTTGTTTAAGGGGTGTGTTTAGGGGTTGAGATCAGGAGGTGCAAAGTGAAAGGGGTGTTTTAGGGGTGAAAAAGGGTGTGTGTTTAAGGGTGCAGTTTAAGGGATGGAAAGGGAAAGGGAAAGAGGTGTTTTTAAAAAAATGGGGAAACAATAGGCTTTAAAATCTGTTTCAGGGGTGCAAAAGGGTGTTAGAATCTGTTTAAGGGATGATGATGTGTAAGGCTTTGTAGGTTACCTGTATGGAACTCATTAACAGGTAGGATAAAGGTGAAGTATACCTGCTATATATCTTACCTGTTTTTTATCTTCTTTTTATCTCTTTTTCATCTCTTTTTCTCTTTCAACCGTTTTTGTTCATCATCTCTCTCTCTCTCTCTCTCTCTCTCTCTCTCTCTCTCTCTCTCTCTCTCTCTCTCTCTC
>JAXIVD010004349.1:30000-36751 GCA_036785275.1 Cancer borealis | reverse complement strand
CCTTCAACCTAATGATGAACCTAATTCACTGGAAATTATTTGTCTTTGTATTTTACCTCGCCAGATTTTCAAAAAGGAAATGTGAATAGAAGAAATGAATAAATAAATAGATAAAATCATATTCATCATCATCATCATCAGCCTGTATGATTCCCACTGCAAGACAAAGGCCTTCCCCCAACCTTCTCTACTCATCTCTACCGGCTGCCAGTCTGTTCTTGGCCAACTCGATAAAACTTCGTATCTCATCTCTCCATCAAGTTCCCTGTTTGCCTTGCCTTTTGCCATCACTTCGTTGCCATTTTGTCACTATCAGTCCATCAATCATCTCCACACACACACAAAGCTTGATGATATAGTGAAATTCCTAAACATCAAAAAACTAAAGAAAGAAGAAAAAAAAATACTGACTATGATCAATTCTCATACGAAACAGTAGTAAGTGTTTCGGAAAATTGCTCCACTTTCACATGAATAATTCTTCGTCTTCCTTCCACGTAACAGCGGCACTTTTATTATTTTTTGTAGCATTATCTTGTCCACTTATGTTACCGACGGGCTAGTAATACATACAACTGATTCTCGTGGGAGGGAAGGTCTTGGCTGGCCAACACTGGGCAGGGAAGGTGTGTGTGTGTGTGTGTGTGTGTGTGTGTGTGTGTGTGTGTGTGTGTGAGTGTTGTGTGTGTGTGTGTGTGTGTGTGTGTGTCAGTGATCCTCCTTATCTTTCAAAAACACAACATCCTTCTGAGTTATTGGTAGGAACATAATTTCTTTTTCGTTCGTTTGTTTCTTTTCACCGCTGAGTCGAACTGTTATGACACCAAAACCAAGCCTCAATGAAACACCTGAAGCCAAATTACAATACTTTGGTCTACTATTCCAATCTTTGTCAAGTTGATTGGGGAAGATTCGAACCCTGAGGTCCCAGCGCAGCCTTGAAAAAAATGAAGATGAAAACACGGATGGTCTGTCTCAGTGCTTCATTAACACAGTTTTATATCAATTATCAGTTAATCCTTATAAGTATGTACACTGTTCCATTGTATGCGAAAAACGACCTTATACCTCACGAATAAGTTTGGTGATGAAAAGGAATGCAAATAATTATATAGGTCTATAATGTGAAAGTTTAAGTATATATATAGCATTGTGTGTGCCTCTATATATATAAAAAAAAATTAACTTTCTCTCTCTCTCTCTCTCTCTCTCTCTCTCTCTCTCTCTCTCTCTCTCTCTCTCTCTCTCATCTCTCTCTCTCTCTCTCTCTCTCTCTCTCTCTCTCTCTCCCCATCGTAGCACAAAAAACTCGAGACAAAGATTCAAAACAAGCGCACAAAGTCAAACCTATTACCACTAAAAGCGGCGAGGCATTAGAGAGGCGAGGAAGCGTGGGTTAAAAAAAAGACAGACGAGGGGATCGGAACCCAGGAAGGCGGAGTGACCGAGATTGAAGGAGAAAGGAACTGTACGGCCACCACTTACAGGAGAAATGACTGAAATCTGTGACACAAAGTTGTTGAAGAATGGGAAGAGGAGGAGGAGGAGGAGGAAAAGGAGGAGGAGAGAGAAGGTGGAGAAGGAGGAGGAGGTGAGAGAAGGAGGGGAGAAGGAGGAGACGGACGGATGGCTTAGGAGAGGAGGGCGAGAGGGGAAACTTGGATTAAATACGTAAAGGGGAGAGTTGATTAACGGAGGAAGAGAGACGCTCTTCATGGAGAGTTTAGTCGACAAAGTTATATATTAAGGAAGGGAAGAGTTCCGTAAAGAATGGTGAGGGTCGGGGAATGTGTGTGTGTGTGTGTGTGTGTGTGTGTGTGTGTGTGTGTGTGTGTGTGTGTGTGTGTGTGTGTGTGTGTGTGTGTGTGTGTGTGTGTGTGTTGGTAGTGAACAATAAGACCATATTGATAGACAAACACACACACATGACACGAACATGACACACACACAGGTAGGAAGACAAGCAGACTGACAGATAGACCGATTGACTTGTATGACTGACTGACTGACTGGTTGGCTGACAAAGGATGAACAGCAAAATGTATACTGCACAGAGATATCTACACACACACAAATATAGAAATACACACACACACACACACACACACACATCATACAACTGAAAATAGAAAAAGCCAACCTGGAAAAATACTACAAAAAAAAACATCTAAAATACACGAGTGAACACAGATCGACAGACTGACAGGCAGAATGACAGGACAACAGACAGATGGGAAATGGAGGGAAAGCGACCTCCCTCCTTGCAGCCTGGCACCGTACTGAACGCTGTCAACGAGGTAGTGAATAATGTGTCTCGGGAAATACACGGAGGCGACTCTCCTTATTGAAGACTGACACCTAAGCAGAAAGGGCAAGCCAAAGGGTGTACTCAAGGGTAATAATCCAACTCTAACACTACTCTCATCCGGGAAACAAACACAATAAACACAAAACCTTCATCCGCTAAGACTGTGAGGAATGCCTTACACGCGTCAAAACATTCTTCCTCCTACATTGATATATACATTCTTTTCTATTTTATATTCCCTTTCCTCCTCTTACTCCTATTCTTCCCTCTCCTGCTCCTCTCTTTTATTCATACTTGCCTTTCATCTCTACTTGTCTGTTCTGTTTCCTGTTTCTCTTTCTCTCTGTTCTTTTCTCTCCTCCACATCTCACTCTCTCTTCTCTTGTTTCCCCGTGCCCTCATTGCGTTCCCTTCCCCTTCAAGCAACAGTTGCCAGTCAGGGTGAGAGACAAGGGAACGAACGAGTCCCCGTGAGGAGGCGAAGCAGCGAACAGTGAATAACCTTTGGGGGAAGAATTACTCGCATCCCGTCCCTCTACTGACACTGACAGACCAGTTGACCTTCCACCATTCTCTCTCTTTCTCTCTCTTTCTCTCTCTCTCTCTCTCTCTCTCTCTCTCTCTCTCTCTCTCTCTCTCTCTCTCTCTCTCTCTCTCTCTCTCTATCTCTCTCTCTCTCATATAGAAAGGTGGAGTAGCATAGTTTTCTAAGTAATGAGATTTTATTACTTACTTTTTTCCTTTTCCAAATTAGATAATACACACACACAGACACAGACACAGACACACACACACACACACACACACACACACACACACACACACACACACACACACACACACACACAATAAGAGTGGTTACATACTAAATGCTATCACACACAACAATGACCATATCGAGGCAATGAGAACCAACTTACCATAACAAAAGCACCCCAGGCAGGCAGGCAGATAGCGAACATAACAAGCAAGTAGACAGGCAGGTAAGGCGGTTGACCAGCAAACAGGAGCAGCTCGAACACCCAGCATAACACCGATGAAACTACAGCCAATGTAAACAAAACTCCGTCCAACACTACATAGACAATCCACTCACTCCCGACAGATGGCCAGATGGAATCAAGGCTCAGGTATTGGAGGGACGACGGATTAAGGTGTATGTATGCCAGGTGCGTGATGGAGTTTGCAGGACAGGGTAGGAGGGAGAGACAGGGAAGGAGGGACGTAGAAGGAAGGCGAGGTGGAGGAAGTGTGAAGGTAGTGTGTGCAGGTCTGGGTACAAGTCTCTAGGGTCTGCCAGCCAATCTGCAGCTCCAGGCAGACTAAGTTTGTTGTAATTATCGGTGCACAACTTGCGGCCATGTTGGGGGAAGAGGCTGAGGGAAGGAAAGGGAAGGAGGAGAAGGGAAGCAGAGAGAGAGAGAGAGAGAGAGAGAGAGAGAGAGAGAGAGAGAGAGAGAGAGAGAGAGAGAGAGAGAGAGAGAGAGAGAGAGAGAGAGAGAGAGAGAAGAGAGAGAGAGAGAGAGAGAGAGAAGGATGAAGATTATAAAGAGATAAGGAAGGAGATTAGAGAAAGGAAGAGGAGGATGTGGTAAAGGAATAAGAGGACGAGGAGAAGGAGGAAGATAACTACAAGAACAAGGAAGAGGAAGAGGAGGAGAATAGTGGGAAGAGGAAGAGGAGGAGGATACTAGGAAGAGGAAGAGGAGGAGGATGCTGGGAAGGAAGATACGAGGAAGGGAGAACATAGGGATAACAGATAACAAAACCCCTGTCAGCTGTTAACGAGATTATCTACTTTAGTATTCCACACAATTCTCCACCTCTTGACCACTATTAAGAGGACTGACCTGAAACATTGAGGAGGCGGAGTAGGAGAAAGAGGAGGAGGAGGAGGAGGAGGAGGAGGAGGAGGAGGAGGAGGAGGAGGAGGAGGAGGAGGAGGAGGAGGAAGAGGAGGAGGAAGAGGAGGAGGAGGAAGGGGAGGAGGAAGAAGAGTAATACATGTGAGAGATAAGAAGAGAAGGAGAGATGAAAAAAAAGATATAAAAAGACAAAAATTAACAAAACTATCATCATTACCAAATCATTATAATATTATCATCAATAGGTGGACTGAACATCACTGAAAGAAAGTTAACAGCAGGCCTCCGCAATCCTCCAATGATTCACGCCAAGGCCTCACCAACATAAATCGCAGGCGGCGTCCAATTTACGAGGGAGGAAAACATTGCGGGTCAGACATACGAGTGGTGATAACTCATCGCATTACCGACAGCTTACAATAATGTCGAGGATTGATCATTACCGGCGGAACCTAACACTCTTACTTAACGTCACATAAAACGCTACTAAACTTTGCTTCATAGACACACTAGAGCGAGGAACGGATAGACATAGACACATAGTAGTAATAATAATAACAATGATAATAATTATAAATGGAGGTGAGCAGGCATTGCACTATCTGTCCAACTAGCAGGCAAGCAGGCAGCAGCAGGTTGTTAAGAGGAGAAGCAATACTCTGAAATATCCGATGCAACAATCAAGACCAAACGTGCAACACAACATCCACTTTGGGCAGCACAGGACCTTCTGATGTTTGGCTGTCCTGTTGACCTTCACCGCCACCCCGGGCTGTCTGCACTAATAAAGGACTCGCGCAGGACACCCCACACCCCACCTACCACCCCACACCCCACACCTACCACCCTTTGCCCTCACGTCCCCCTCAACGCCTTGCATCCTACCTTCACCTTCACCCTTAGGACTTCAGCTTCCTGCCACGCCTTCCTTGCCATCCTTGTGTTCTAAGTTGTTGATAGGAAATTAAATGAAGTTGGTTGTCCAAGTTTGCTTTTGATATTTTGGGCGCAGCGTGGTGTGTGTTTTTTGTACTTGTATTGCGATTATTTTGCCACATGTGGATGCGTTTTGTCCTTACGTTATGTGCCAATGTTTTCCGTTTACAAATTTGCATTATTTATTGATTTCTGATGTTGGTGATAAAATTGTATATGTTTTGAGCGTTTCAATACTTTATGCATCGCCTGTGTCTGACTGTGTGTGTTTTTTCTTTGCAGTGACACAGTTGGTGGGGAGAGGCCCCGTGGAGTTTGCGAGATCCGAATACTTGTTGGAAGTGGAAGAGAACACGAGGGTTCCGAACCTCCTACAGCTTTCCGTCAAGGTGCAGCCACAAGGTAAGTTACGATGGTTGTGGTGCCAGGCGAGGCGTGGGAAGGTTGTTGAGGCTTACACTACTGATGAACACGTGTGGCATAAGAGGCATATATATATATAATACAAAAAGTGATCACCTATTTCCAGTTATGCCTTTAATTTCATAACATTCATGACACACCACTGACGAGGAGCACGTCCTTCACTGTTATCCTGACAATTACTTAACCACTGGGATAACATAAGTCTGCTCGTTTGTCTCCTTAGCACGTTGGCTTTGACATAAATAATTATGGAAGGGAAATTATATTGTCTATGGACCGCGACAAAAAGTACACTCTAAAAGAAGACGGATCAATTTCATTTAAGCTAAACATTGGACTTAAACGTATCACAAGTTTATAAGTAATTTCGGAAATATAACACAACGTAGAATATGACATCCAATCCTGTATCACAAACCTGCTAACACACCACCAGCCATGTGTCACGAGGGTGAATACTTTTACGAGGGAGCAGAGTGTGCTTTGGACAGACATCAAACTTGAGGGAAATATAAATGGAAGAAAAAGGAATTGTTTCCAGTGTCAGTGTGTGAAAGAAAATAGGGAAGCTGACTGTTTGCAATGGACAAGGAGAGGAAAAGGGGAAGAAGGGACAAAGGCTCTGGGCTACAGGCTTGGAGAAAGAGGTAGGTGGGTGGATGGGGAGAGAGGCTGAACCAACGAGCTGGAGGAGCACAGCCTTCGTATATCACAAGGAAACTTTGCAACCAATAAGGGCCACGAGAGTTTGAGCATATTTCAGCTACCGGCGTGAAACAAACAAACAAAAATAAACCCTCAACCGGTTAAATGGACGTTTCAAGACCCCCTGCAGCCGGCTTCAGATCCTACGTGAACTTGTTTCTTCGTATACAATTTACACCTTCAAAAATGTTGTGACACTTTGTTATGTTCGTAACCTGACGGTGGAGGTGACAAGCTGGATGCTAGTGTCTCGCACCAGGCACTACAAGCTGTCTTTTTAGCGATAAAATAATTATTGATTCAACCTTTGCCTCCTCGGTAAGAAAACAAAACATCATCGTTTGAGAATACAAAAAAAAAGCTGGGAATGTACATGTAGGCTAATATGTTCACGTAAACAAAAAAGTGCTTCGTCCTCCGAGTGAGTCACATTAATAATGAAATTGTATCAGCACAATAAAACTGTTTTCCTTGACCAGCGAACATCCATCATTGTTATCTATATTTGCCC
>JAXIVD010004349.1:22500-25000 GCA_036785275.1 Cancer borealis | reverse complement strand
TCTCCACTTTTTTTCCAGCACGTAATTGCCTTAAACATCATAATTAGGTTTCCGCTTCTTTTTCTCTCTTCCTCTCCGTAGTCAACTTTAATTTACATTCTCTCCGTATCCTCTCCAAGTTCGTTTTTTTTGTAGTGTAATAATCTATAAGTGACCAAACTACGTGGAATATTCAATTTTATATCGTATTTTTTGGGGTGATAGGAAGTCTTACCTATATCATGTTGTCTTCCTTTATTTTACTAGTCTAATAATTTATTATATTTACTTTCATTTAGCTAAGTCTCATTTAACACTATTTTATTCCCAAAACATTATATTTCTCAGCAATAAACTCCATTTTGCAATACTGCCTCTAATAAGTGTCATAACTCATCCAAATAGCCGCGGTTGTGTGCACCAATCGTTGTTTATCGTTGTATAATAACCTATATATCTCGTTACTGAGACAATTCTGTGCATCATTTACATAAATCAAGAATATAATTAGAGGTAAAATTAGCCCTTGGGGTATTCCACTTGACTCTTCTGTATATGTGTGTATATATGTGTGTGTGTGTGTGTGTGTGTGTGTGTGTGTGTGTGTGTGTGTGTGTGTGTGTGTGTGTGTGTGTGTGTGTGTATATATGTGTGTGTGTGTGTGTGTATGTGTGTGTGTGTGTGTGTGTGTGTGTGTGTGTGTGTGTGTGTGTGTGTGTGTGTGTGTGTGTGTGTGTGTGTGTGTGTGTGCGCGCGCGCGCGTGCCATGAGTGATGCATACAAAAAACACAAAGAAAATTTAAAAATAAACGAAAACAGTATGCTGCATGTCAACACAAGGAGGTGTAACAGCCGCCTCAGTGTGTTGTGGGACATCAACAGTGGCAGGGTGCTCGTGGGAAGCCGCTGTCTGCTGATCATGCTTGAGATCCGACGTGACAGACTGGGCCACGGTAAGGCACGGAGTAGGTGACAAGGAGACAGATAGAAGCAAGGAAGGAAGGCGTGTAAGTATAAGTAAGCACGACAGCGTCACGGGAAGGCGGTCGTGCTGCTCGTGTTGTGTTCATAAGATAGGAAAGGGAGGGTGAGAGGGAGAGGGAGAGGGAGGAATGTAGGGAGGGAAAAAATGTGCTCCTCGACAACACCATGGAAGACAGTGTTGATAGGGTACAGGGAGACGACCATTCCAATATTTCATGGGAGACGGGGCCGCGATAGGTAGGGGACGACAACCCACACAGGGCATGGCTCGAGTGTGTTGTGGACGTAGCGTGGCGTGGAACAAAGTAATCTTGCACAGTAAGACGGTGCACATTCTACTTAACTTTTCATCTTTCTAACTGTTTGATCAATAAATAAATGCCTGGAACAGTATAGGAAGGAAAGCTGCTTCAATTATAACTTGTGTGCCCTGAGGTGATGGTTCATTACTGTGCACACCCTGACAGGTAAAGAAGACGAGATATCAGCGTCATAGCAACCTCACATCTAGGGTTTGGCTCTCAACTTATATATCTATTTTCATCAGAATTGTGACCTTAAAAAGTTTAGCGTCTTGGTGACTTTCCTTCACTTACTGATCGCATTACTGATAATTCCTAAACCGAGAAGGCTGAGTTTTGTGAAGTTACAAACTTATTGCCACACTTAGAGAAAAAAAACTTGACAACAAATAAGGCAATGCTGGGTGTGAGCGAGAATGCTGCAATATCCAACACAAACAGAAGACGTTATTTCACTTAAATTTAATAAGTCTTGAACCCTGTACGGCAATAATAAACGACGAAATGAGACTAAAGGGTAATAGTCCGTGAGTGGAAAGGAGGTGAAGGGAAGTGAAGAAAGGGAAGAGAGAAGGTGAGGCAAGTTATAGCTGGTTTTAAAGGGGGCAGAAAACACCTGATAAGTGATTAGACAGACTCCTGGAGACGTCAGACAGAGTGGAACGGGACAGGCTAGAGGTGAGGCTTACAAGTTCTTCATCACAAAGGAAATGACTGTCTTACTTAACAGATTCTTCCTGCCTTCCCCCTGCAAATATGTGAGTTCATCCTCTTTGTTACTACTATGAGTGTACACCTTCACCTGGACTACGAAACAATTATGACAACACCTGCAGGTTCTCAGGTAGGAAGCCTATACAAAAAGATAACTCCTTCACCGTGCTAACCCAGAAATGCGAGATGGCTGCAACAAACTCATTATTTTATCCAACACTTGCAGTTTGTAATCTAATTTTCTCCTTGAGCAATACAAACTTTCTCCTGGTGAGGTTCATATTCTGTTCTTCGCCAATAATGTAGATGAGTTAAGTTGGTGTTTAGTATAGTACACGGTGTCTGGTGTTACTTCTTGTATACACACATTTTTGCAACGTTTACATGAAATCGTTCTTCATCATGCGTTATTGAACCATTGCAATGATCGATGATGTCCATTCAACGTTCTTGTATTGTCATTGACCATCATTATTTTATTTCATTCATATATCATTCCAAAAACTCAAGTAGTCTTTCCA
>JAXIVD010004349.1:12500-17500 GCA_036785275.1 Cancer borealis | reverse complement strand
CATCAATATCATCTCCTTAACTTTGAATGGCGTAACTTTGTCCACTATAAAAGCCACATTATCAGACTTTCAAACTTCATTATCATTATTATTCTCTCTCTCTCTCTCTCTCTCTCTCTCTCTCTCTCTCTCTCTCTCTCTCTCTCTCTCTCTCTCTCTCTCTCTCTCTCTCTCTCTCTCTCTCTCTCTCTCTCTCTCCACGCCAGAAAGAGCTAACTTATTTAATATTCTTTTTATCTAATATCTTGAAAATCATGATACACTTACCCTGTACTTTCCATTCCTTGGCTGATAACGAGGTCAGATAACTTGCCAAAAGGTGTGCCTGCAAAGTAGAAAAGAAGTTGTTATAGTAGTAGTGAAGACAAATGGTGCGTCTGGGTAAGGCTTAGCGGTGCTGTGATGTGTGGTGGAGGGAAGACGTGTTGGTGGTGAAGAAGGATGAAGAGTCAGGGATGTGAGACGTGGGCGACGAGGTGTCGTCTTTGGAGAGGCGCTGTGTGTCGGGTTGTTCCGGCCAGACAAGGACATGTGAGGTGTTTGTTGGTATGTCAAGGCAACGAACACACGTGGCAAGGCAACAAGTCAGCTTTACCGGAGACAAATGCATAAGAGACGTGACTGGCGAGTTGAGGCGAGACCTGTGTAGCAAAACCTATGTATATAACGAGACCTGTGTAACCAAACCTAACTCGTCTATACTTATTTCCTTGCTAGCCTTTACACGGAAGAAGTAATATCCACCTTGCCTGATGTACACTGATCCAACACACGTTACCACAATAACATAATTTGGTAATATCTTCGTCGCCTGTCCAATTAGTTGTCATATTTCTCGCCCACGAATGATATGAATTAGAATCATCCAAAATTAATTCCGATCGTTTATTAATTGGAAAGGTGTCATCATCATCATCATCAGCTTGTATAATGTGCCTCACTTTTTAACACAAATAGTCAGGTACGAGCAGTAAAACTATCTGCTGAAAACGACAAGTGCGAGCGTGGTATTCCTATTCAAGTATTAAGTGTGATCATTGGTGAACGTAACCATCAAATGTGACCTCCTCTATACACTTACAAGGCTTAAACACCTGCAGGATGGCGCTGCTGCACGACATAACGGCTGCCGCGTCACTCTGTACAAGGATAAAGAGTAATTTTTTGGTGTAAACATCTGTAATTCTATGTTATAAATTGCACCGCTTTGGCTTCGCGGGTAGGACAACGAGGCTGTACGTGGTGTTTAAATTTAATGTATGTGTGTGTGTGTGTGTGTGTGTGTGTGTGTGTGTGTGTGTGTGTGTGTGTGTGTGTGTGTGTGTGTGTGTGTGTGTGTGTGTGTGTTCTCAACCCCTAACGACTAATTCATAGTGACCCACTTTTCTCGTGTTCTCTGGGAAGAGTTTCTAGTAAAATATTTGACTGACAATACAGGTTAATCATGGTAATTAACCTGCCATTACGTGGTATTCACCTGTCACCTTTATCCTTACGTACAAGAAAGGTCGCGGCTTTAGTGCACTGATTCTAGGATTTGTTATGTAATTGGAAGGCATTACATTACTTCTCCTCTGCTTCCCCCCGACTATCTGGCTATTATTTGTACTTCAAATTTAAAGAATATTCCGCTATTCTATGTTTTAACTTTTCCATATGTGTAATTTCCTTTTAGCTTTATGAACGTGAGCGTAATTATTGCGATATATATGGCTGGCAGAGCCGGTTACTGTGTGGCCATTATTTGTATTCCCGCATTAATTTGAACATTGCTTGAATATCTACAAAACTCTACATTTGCAATCTTCTCTTCGCTTTCAGTACTTTTACAATCATCTTGGTACTAATAAGACCACTCTACGGTTTGACAGCCACAAAGGACACCGAGTGAAAGGAGGGCCAAGGAAAGAAAAAAGAAACCCTTCCATTGAGTTCTAAAGTAATCAAGGAAACACAAAAATACACCTCATATCACAGAGCAAAAAATGTCTAATATTTATTCAAACCTTAAAGCAAGATCTGAATTAACTTGTCCAGTGAGTTTCTTTATGCTTTCAAGGTTTCCATGGTGTGTCCCCCAAATTTTTGTTAGCTCAGTGCATTTTTGTGATTGGTTGCTGGCCCCTTGCTGTGATATCAAACATTTTCAGGCGATATTTTGTGTTGTCATCTCGGAGGGCAGGATGAGTTTTGAATAGAATGACTAAGAAACCTTCACAACCAAGCAAGGGTTCTGATACGTAGGTATATGGTAGTCTTGGTAGCAAGTCAAGAGCCTTCAATGGAAAATTAAATTCAAAGATAAAAAATATTCTTCATCTCAGTTCGTTTAGTAAGAGGTTGTAGGACAAAAAGTTAAGCATAAATAAAAATCAATATATCGAAAGCATTGGCGATATGATCCAAGCATCCATCTACAAGCAAGTTCTGCATCATTGTAATCTTGCTATTTCAATATAGTTTAACTTTCTATTAGTGTTCCTATGATTTACGTAAGAAATACCTTTAAAGGGTTAAGGAGACATCCATCAAATCAGGAACCTTGAGCAACGACTGATCCCTTTACAACAGCTATGGAGGCCATGCACAGCGCCCAGATTCGAGGCTCAGCTCATGGATTTATAGCTAGTAACGTTAACCACTACATCATGGAGGCGTTATGATATATATATCTGATATTCCTGCATACATCATTTCATGCCAGTAGAGGTGATCATCCTAGTCGTGATCTTCCTCGGAGAATCACGATGAAGTTCAGAATAATAAGAATATTGTCTACATTATCAGCTCCAGAAATATATTTCAATTCAATGCAGTTCTAATAGTGGAAATCAAACAGGTAAACAGTCAGGAATTAGACACACCTACATCACTAAACATTACATAACACTCACATTGACAACTCTCGCAGGCAAGTAAGTGTTCAAACAGGAACATTCTCCCAACAGAAAGTGGAACCGGAGAGGAGTTTATGCATAGAGGTAAAGGGGATAGAGGTAGGGATAAGGGAGTAAGGAGGAGTGGAGCAGAGTTGATGGGGCGTGGCGTAGCGGCAGAGAGAAGGGCGTTCAAGTGGAGGGGAGAAAGGGTAGCCATAGATCGAGGATTTCCTTAACGGGAGGAAACGACGGTGAGACAGGAGGATATTATCTCTCTCTCTCTCTCTCTCTCTCTCTCTCTCTCTCTCTCTCTCTCTCTCTCTCTCTCTCTCTCTCTCTCTCTCTCTCTCTCTCTCTCTCTCTCTCTCTCTCTCTCTCTCTCTCTCTCTCTCTCTCTCTCTCTCTCTCTCTTTTCCAAGGTGATATTCTTTCGTTTTTATCTCTTTTAATTTATTCTTTTCCCATAACATTCTCGGTGTCTATCCTCTCTTAATTTGCGTCTTTGTTCAGTTTATGTAGTGATGTTTCGCCATTGCTAACGTAAATTACTTGCCTCACATACTTCGACATAGCTTGGTGAACATTCTCTTCACTCTTTACTCTCCTCGTCACTATGTATATAACTTAATCTATAAGTATGACTGATTTTAATTTCCTATAACATTTTACGTCATTTTAATTAGTTACGTTACCCTTTTGCGGTATTTTTTCTTCATTATTACCAGCTAATTAATTACTATAAAAAAATTCCTACTCGGCGTTGATTATAATATTCATGACCCTTGAAGCAAAATATGAATTACTTTCCCTAGTCCTTCCTTAAATGCGATATCCCCGTTTTAAAATATGCCAGCGCTTATTAGATATTGCAAATGGTAGATGAGGGCCAGAGTCAAGATTCCAAAGGTTAGTCGTTGTGACAGCATCATACAAGATCACAGTGGCGGCTTCCATCATCGTACTAGGAACAGCTTGAGTGTGTTAGGTTAGATTAGGTTAGGGTTGGGTTGGGTGGGGTTTGGTTGGGACACTAATGCACTTATTCACCACAAGTTATTTTTAAGAGCAATGTGTGGTGCATAGTCATTTGTATGTGTGTGTGTGTGTGTGTGTGTGTGTGTGTGTGTGTGTGTGTGTGTGTGTGTGTGTGTGTGTGTGTGTGTACGCTTGTATAATGAACAAATTTGAAGCTTCTAATCATCATAATATTAATCTTCTCGTTCATTAAAGCCATTTTAACCACAAACAGTTAGCTACGAGAACAATATTACGATTAATGTGATTGTATTGGATGCAAGCGTAGCACTTTTGACATCCGACAACCATTTGCGTGCAGCGAGGAGGTGGAAGGGTTAGCATACATAGCACATGATTGACAATTATCCCCAGTCATCGAGTGGTACAAACATCACTAACGTGCTGAGTATTGGCTACACACACATGCCCTTCCAACACAACCTCGGAAACACGGAACATAGAGGGGTGAAAATAAACCTTGAGGAGAGATACACTATATAAATCCTCTGTGACATCTGCTGCAGAGAATAAGAACATACGAAAATAAGGAGGCTGCAAAAGACCAATTGACTTACACCAATTCACCTCTACTACACCACTGATACGACCACTTAAGTCCTATCAAACGTGACGAACTTCATAGGAAAGCAAGGTTTTCGTACTGTATTTTTCACTTTCATAAATGTTGTTCTAAAAAGAATTTCCTTACAACTGTGAATGGAAATTGTAAAAGAATTAATCCTTTACATTTTATAGCATACCATTATTCATGTGAGGCTGACACGTGCGCCCATTGTTAAAGAGGTGAGCTTAGCGTTTCAAAAGATGGATTCTGCAGCTGGATTTGGTACGAAAAAAAATATGATTGAGTATTACATGTTTTTTTTAGGGGGGAAGAGGAGAGACATGGCGGAAATGAAGCAATGGAGAGGAAGTAAGAAGGATGTATTGTACTCACAACACCAGGCCTTCCTCATGTTCATATTTAACAGTCCTTCCGGAATATTTTATGTATAGGAAGGTTCTTACCTGAAAGCTTTGTTACCTATCTTATATATCTTCCTGTCCCTTAAGGTAATATAGTCATCAATGTGTCTGTCTGTA
>JAXIVD010004349.1:5000-7500 GCA_036785275.1 Cancer borealis | reverse complement strand
GACTGACATCAAGGATTCCACACGGTGAAAATGAAGTCACTGAAAGGATCTTTTGAAATACTGCAGCGAGATGCACCACAAAAACTTGTGATAGGATTGACAGGAAAACCAAATCAAATAAAGATGAAGGCACAGGAAAGAATGAGTGTGTTTAAATAAACTTCATACAGTAGACGTACGAAACTGCAGCCATACGTATTTTCTAGTTGAGTGTGTGTGTGTGTGTGTGTGTGTGTGTGTGTGTGTGTGTGTGTGTGTGTGTGTGTGTGTGTGTGTGTGTATGTGTGTGTGTGTGTGTGTGTGTATGTATGTATGTATGTGTGTGTGTGTGTGTGTGTGTGTGTGTGTGTGTGTGTGTGTGTGTGTGTGTGTGTGTGTGTGTGTGTTGCGTATTGATATATAGAAAAATAGATAAATGGATACATAAAGAGTCATAAAAGGCCAGTAAACCCGCTATTAGTAGGTCAGTGCTATTCTTATCTTTTTCTTTTTCTTTTTCTTTTTCTTATTCTTTTTTTTTCGTTTCTGCTATCCATATGCTTGATTTAATTTTTTAGAAGCTTGTAATATATAGTTTACAAATTCTTTGACGTGGAGATTTAACTTTTACATCCTCAACTATATCATCACTCGAGAAGGCAGTGACTAAGCCATATGTTTAAGAATAGTGTACGATAGGCTTAGGTGAGGTGTAATTCTGTAATTCTACTTCAGTGTTTTGCCAATGTAACTGTCCTCTTATATGAACATCAATCATAATTATCTGTAAATAGAGTAATTAACGTTCCATTTTTTTTTTCTGTTCGTCTACCTTCATTAACTTGATTCTCGAAGAATGCAACACGATATTTCCGCGTCCTGTCCAGAGTTGAAACTATTCCTGGAAGCACTTATGGTTGGCTCAGAACAATTAACCGTCATCATAGCTTCCAAAGGTAACTAACAATTTCCCAACTAAGGACTTTTACCATCAACTTGCCAAAATTAATAATACTCCCAGAACTTTTTTTCACTAGTTTTACGGCGAATTGAGTTTCCCCAAGTTATTAACAAGATTCTTTTATTACATTTTTCAAAACTATCACGTTCATTTATTTACACACTTGGGATTCAATTAGATTTTGGATATTTTTCAGTATGTTATTCGATAGTTATTGGTTATTTACGGGGTAGCAAGTTTATCCCTGCACGATGGACACGAGTGTAAATATGACTACGGATTTACACACGCACACGCACACGCACACGCCACAACACACACAGCACACACACACACACACACACACACAGACACACACACACACACACAGACACACACACACAGAGAGAGAGAGAGAGAGAGAGAGAGAGAGGAGAGAGAGAGAGAGAGAGAGAGAGAGAGAGAGAGAGAGAGGAGAGAGAGAGAGAGAGAGAGAGAGAGAGAGAATTTATTACACTAAATTGGATGTAAATAAAGTTTGTTCGTTTTCTTCGTTTGAGCAAGACTTCCTTTGAGTGATGTCACACACGTTCTTATAATTACGTGCTGCATAAGGACCATGACTAATAAGTTTCATTTTTTTGTATTACATTGTCAAAGCAAAATAATGATATAGGTCATCGGCACGTCCTGTTATGAGAAAAAATTATTTGAAGAAAAAAAAAATAAATAAATAAAATATATATATATATATATATATATATATATATATTATATATATATATATATATTATATATATATATATATATATATCATAGTGTTTCCTGTAATGACAAGACGGCAACGACAACAACAATAACAAATAACAACAACAAATAACTAAAACAACAACAACAACAAATAAAAAACAAAAAAACACTAACAAAACTCTTAAGTACAAACCAAACTTTAAAATAAATAAAAGTGTTCTGTGTCAAGCTTTACTTTAGTATTCATCCTTAAGAGATTAAGTGAAGGGCCGATAACGAGCTAAGTATAGAGTCCAGGTGGAGTTGAACATCAGGTATGGACCATATATATAACTTCAACAACCTGTGTACGTACGTAGCTGGGCTTACGTGTGGCAATTAGTGACCCTACCAGAGGCTCACACTGATCTAGCGTTGACTTGAAGGGAGGTGGTAGCATTACATCCCATCAAACCCAACCACTCACCCACCCACACACCCATAGACACCCACCCATAGACACCCACACCCACACCCACCCACACACACACACACACACACACACACACACACACACACACACACACGAGGGGCACATACCACACACCACAGGGGATGGCATGCCCTCTTTGGTATATCTAACAAATGGATGATAAAATCATTGTTGCAGACTGCACAGAGCTCTTAACTCTCTAAACCCAGATTTAATAATAAGTGAAGCATGAAATTTCCAGTTAAGATTCTTAAAACGAAGACTGCACTGATCATTTTAATGCAGAGGAAAAGGATTAAACGAGTGCCGCTGAACGTGAGGAAATAGTTATATGGAAGATTATTTTTCACTGACAGGCG
>JAXIVD010004348.1:35000-36752 GCA_036785275.1 Cancer borealis | reverse complement strand
CACACCAATGGAACCTTACAAGTGTGAGTGTGTGTGTGTGGTGTGTGGTGTGTGTGGTGTGGTGGTGTGTGTGTGTGTGTGTGTGTGGTGTGTGTGTGTGTGTTTTGTGTCTGTGTACGTGCCAGTTATAAAACACAGAAGGTAAACCGAATGACACTTCCTTGAGACTTTATTGCCCGAGAGAGAGGGAGAGAGAGAGAGAGAGAGAGAGAGAGAGAGAGAGAGAGAGAGAGAGAGAGAGAGAGAGAGAGAGAGAGAGAGAGAGAGAGAGAGAGAGAGAGAGAGAGAGAGAGAGAGAGAGAGAGAGAAGAAAAAAAAGAGAAAAAAAAAAAAAGAGAGAGAGGTTCTTATGTAACAGATTGCCCGAGTTTGCGTTGCTTTGACAGACAGATAGAACAGACAGGGAGTACTTCTTAGGGTTGATGGACAGACCACAACCAAACTGTCACAAGGACGGACACGCGCACCACCACGAGTCACTTATGTAAGATATCAAAGTCACGTCAGAGAACCAAAGAAAAAAAAAGATAAGAGAGAGAAAGAGAAGAGAGAGAGAGAGAGAGAGAGAGAGAGAGAGAGAGAGAGAGAGAGAGAGAGAGAGAGAGAGAGAGAGAGAGAGAGAGAGAGAGAGAGAGAGAGAGAGAGAGAGAGAGAGGAGATTCTACAATCATGTAATGAATTCATCTAAGAGCTATAACAATATCCACGTGTGTGTGACTCTGTGTGACTGTGTGTGTGTGTGTATGTGTGTGTGTGTGTGTGTGTGTGTGTGTGTGTGTGTGTGTGTGTGTGTGTGTGTTGTGTGTGTGTGTGTGTGTGTGTGTGTGTGTGTGTGTGTGTGTGTTTGTTTATTTATAATCACTCGCCTAAGTCACACAGATTAACACGTCAGACATAGCAACGCACACAGAAGGCACACCACACAACCGCTGCTAACCGCCCCTTTCTAAGCTGCCACCCACAACTTTCCAGCTTCAACACACCTCTTCCCACCACCTGAGGAACGCGCCGTAGCCTCCACATCACAGCCGCTGCGAAAAGAGTGGTTTTACGAATGTTTTTCTACCAGGACATGTACACCTTTAGGAACGTGACGCTGTGATATATAAGGTCATAAGTATTATTATTTGTAGCGAGTCATTGGTGGTCTGTTTCCCAATGACGCGAGTGTGAGTGTGGTGTGAGTGTACATATGATCTATTTATCTATGTATCTATCTAACACGAGTAGAGGCAGAAAAAAGTGGCATTAGACTACTATATACACATAAAAAATGGATAAAAGCCCTTTACAACTACTACCAAGAAAAAAAGAGACAAAAAAGTAATACGTAAGAATGTTAAAGGGTAAGAAAGTAAGATAAGATTACATTATATTTATTTATCGAGGTAGTCTGATACTCCTCTCTTGCTTGGTACAGTCTCTAATCTCATGTAGTAGAGAAATAATATATACGAAAAGAAACCATTCAAGTTAAAAAAAAAAAAAAAAAATACATACAGGACGTAGTCAACTCCCCCTCTTCCTTCAAACTCACAGGAGGATCACCAACATCTTCTAAGGAGCGAGTGTTTACCTAAGGAAACCAACGCCTCTCTAAGTCATATATGCGGTTCAGGTTAATTACTAAAGGGAGTCGAGGAATGCAAGCCGACCCTGGCATCTCTGCTTTACCTGTACTAACATAACCCAACTCCCTCCGCACATTAATTGGCGAACCTTTAAAACGTGATGGAAAAAATAATGAAGCTC
>JAXIVD010004348.1:20000-27500 GCA_036785275.1 Cancer borealis | reverse complement strand
GCTGTTTGTAATAAAGTAAACTGAAGTGGAAGACGTAAGATAGTAAAGGCGAAGGCTCCTCCCCACCCACCGCTCCATCCAACTAAGACAGGCATGAAGGAAAGTAGAAAACATGCAGCATGAAAAGAATGGCATGTAATTTTTAGGTGGAACAAAAACCACATCACTACTACTCAAGCAAAACAAGTGATGCTAAACCACCTGCAACAATCTGAATAAAAAGCAACATTTCATAAACGCATTCGGAAGAACTTGTTTGAGTTTTGTTACGATAATGGCTAGTATCTTGGGTGTAGATTGGAGTCAAAGTACATATTTGGTCTGATCCTGAAAGCTGGAACTGTTATACTAACGACGCCACTGGAGGCTGGAGGAGGAGGAGGAGAAGGACACAGATAAGTTCATAGGATTATAGAGGATTTCTTAAAACAAAAAAAATACCAGGAGGCTTGTTGGTCTATAACGAAACTATCCACTGAAGTAAGTACTACTACTAGTAGACTACTTGTAATAAAACAGGACACAACAGGAGAGGTTTATCATAAATGATGAATTAGAAGACATTTTAACTGGTCTACCAATAGTGCATCCTAGGGAGGAGGAGGAGGAGGAGGAGGAGGAGGAGGAGGAGGAGGAGGAGGAGGAGGAGGAGGAGGAGGAGGAGGATGTTAAAAAAGCTTCACTATTATGGTATAAGAGGTGTTTACCATGACTGGTTCAAGAGTTATCTTTGTAATAGAAGACAAGTTACAACAATCAATAGTATTGAGTCCAATTATGCAAATGTTATAACTGGAGTGCCTCAAGGCTCTACAATCGGCCCATTATTATTTGTACTTTATATCAATGATATTACTGCTTCATCAAATACTTTAAAATTTACACTGTTTGCTGATGACACTAATATTACCTTATCCAACCTTGATAAAGAAATTTTAATTAGAACAATAAATCTAGAGCTAATTAATGTATCTTCTTGGCTATTTTGTAATAAACTCTCTCTTAATGTAGACAAAACACAATATATGATATTTGCAGGTAAAAAAAAGTTTGATGATTGTGATATAAAAATATGTAATAAGAAAATACAGATGAGTCGCTCCATAAAATATCTAGGTGTACATATTGACGATCGATTAACGTGGTCAGTTCACATATTTCACATAAATAATAAACTTGCTAAAACATTAGGCATTCTACACAAAATTAAACATTTGTTAAACTCTGATACTCTTTTAACACTGTATTATACACTATTCTATCCATACCTCAACTACTGCAATGTTGTCTGGGGCATGGCTAATAAAACAACACAAAAGTCATTAGTATTGCTACAGAAAAGACGTGCGTATTATTGGTCAAACAAGCAGATATGAACACACCTCACCTGTATTTAAAAACTTTAATATATTAAAAATACTTGACATATATAAACTAGAATGTCTCAAATACATACACGGCCAGTTACACATAAACGATATCCAACAGCTAACTACAGGTCACCAAACACACACGATAAACACCAGAAACAGACACAATCTCAGACTTCCTTTTCCCAGCTTGGAAGCTCAGAAGAGATTCGTTTCATATTATGGTTGTATAGCATATAATGAACTACCAACACACCTTAAAAACATAAATAATAAAGATTCATTTAAAATTCACACTAAAAGACACCTCGTTAGTATGTATTAGTATGAAGATCGACTGTATCATGTTTACCGTTTCAATTATACTTTTATGCTTCATAACACAATTATTTGACCACACCATGTTAAACTTATTAATTTATTGTTTATTATTGTTTATTAATGTTTATTATTGTTTATTATTGTTGGGTAAGATGCACTTAGGACGTCTGATTAATGTCATAGAGATGTTTAATTGTAAATAATTGTTGTAAATTATTTTATATGTAGGCAATTAAATGTGTAATAGTTGATTAATCTAAGGCTTTATTACTATAGTATATAATAGTTAAGGGACCTGCCAAAAATGTTTCATTTAACGGGTCCTGCCCAGCAATATCAAGGCACACATTTATTGTACTCATATTAATGTTACTTGGGCAATAAACCTATTTGAATTTGAATTTGAATTTGAATTTGAATTTGAGGAGGAGGAGGAGGAGGAGGAGGAGGAGGAGGAGGAGGAGGAGGAGGAGGAGGAGGAGGAGGAGAAGGAGGAAGGGGTGAGAAGTCGGTATACTACCTAGGCGGAGGGTCAGGCGCCAAACCCAAGCGTCGGTGGCCTGAGGAACGCGATCCGAACAATAGTCAAGACACGTTGCAGCCTGGCGAGGGAGGGAGGACAGGAGAGGGAGAAGGAGGATGTGGGGGTGTTAGGGAGAGAGAAGGGAGGAAAGGGAGGGAAAGGAGGGAAGGGAGGAAAGGGAGGAAAGGGAGGGAAGGGAGGGAAGGGAGGGGAGACTAAGTAGTTGGTATGCTTGTGAGCCTCGTCTTGAAGTCCTCCATCATTAAACAGTAACGAAGCATAACATTGGTAGGTGAGGTTGCCTTGCCTTGCTGCAGTTACATCTTTTCCAAAGCTCGATTGACGATGACCAGATAGCAATAAAGAAGAAGGAAGCGGATTACCTAACAGGCTACAGGTTGCAGGAGGGCGGGCCACTAGACCTGCAAACAAACAATTTCGGAGCCAAAGGCAGTGTGCGCAGTAGTGTCAGAAATTTTTGTTGGCGGCGACCAGGAGTGAAGTTCATCTGAGGTCACGCCCCCAGGCCAGGCCACGCCATGCCGACGGGAGGGTGGAGGAGGGAGGGACGGAGGGAGAAAGGGGGGTTGGAGAGAGGTGGGAGGCTTCGGCAGGATGCATGAAGTGGAAACGAAACAAGGAGAGGAAAATAAGGCAATAGAAGGGATCAGAACACTGTTAATCAATATACTACCACAAAGATGGTGATACATGGCGATGAGAGGAGATAGGGAGAGGTGGGGGTGCACTAGAAATGCAGAGGCCAGAAATCTGACTTCCACCAACAAAAAAAAAAGGATATTTGGTCACAGTTTGCAAACATAAATCTTCCTAAAAATCACTTAACATTACCGACAATAAAGCGGCGAGAAATCAGTCCTTATGGTTACTCATCTCATGCGCAATTTTGCCGTATGGACAGGATAAAAAAAAGTACAGTGGAAAAGAGGCAACGCATTCACTGGCGCACCTTTTTACACAACTTAACTTAGGGTCGTTACTCGCACGGTTAACACTAAGAACTTCATCTCTCGTGCCTATCTGGATACGAGCGAGGCTACCTAAACGCGGCCCTTGCACGGAACTTTTGAGTGTCGCTTCAATGACACAGCTGTAAAGGAAGGCTAATCACACCCAGACAGGTGACGTGGATACAGCCCTTTTCACCTTCGCGTCCAGAAAACACCGGTTATCACTACGATGGAAGGCTTAATAGAGGAAGGGCGAGGGCAAAAAGGTAAAACAGCCTATGCAAATGCTGGATTTAAGTAGAAAAAGAAAAAAAAAACTACACACACACACACATTCTTCTGAGAACTCCTTTTTCTGGCCTCTGTAATAAGAGGTGTGTGACCGAGAGGCCCGGACAGGGAGGTCGCTAGACTCTACCAAGAGTTGTGGCCATAAAGGAATAGACAAGATGAAAAAGTAATGCGTGTAAATAAAGACCAGAAACAAACTACAGTAACAGTAAATGTGAAAAAAAGAAATAAAAAAACCCTTATCTTTCCCGCACCTACTCTTTGTAATATACACAAGGTGGTAAGTATGAGAGAAGTTGAAAAAATAATTAATAGTAAAAATGAATGGAGAAAGAGACCCTTTACTCCTTTCTGGTTTTGATGGAAGTATAAAAGATCCCTAAGGGTAAGGTTTCCAGCCCTTCGCCCATGTTCATTTTAATCGTCTTTTTTGCTTTTTTACTGTACATATTTTTACAGATAATGACATGTAGATGATAGAAAATGCAAACAATGACGTTAACGAAGACAAAGACGAAAGATTAGATAAGTATGTTAAAAAGAAAAAGAAAACTTTAATAAGGACTTAAATACAAATAAGTAAAGCGTTGATAAGTTAAACAAGAAAATGATATACAAAAATGTCCACAAATTGATTGAAGTATCAAGAAAACTTAATAAATACATAATACACAAATAACATAATACAGAAAATAGGATCAATATAAAACAAAAAGTTACGTATGATTGGAAAAATTAATTTAAAGAATACGCTGAAAAGTATGAAAATAAGAGAAAACAATGAAGAAGAAATATTAACAAATAAAAAAAAATAAAGGAAAAAAATAAAACAGAGATACAGTATCAAATGACGAAGTATTACGATAACAAATTAAAAGAAAATTACCTTAATCAAACAAAAAAAAAAAAAAATTAAGGACACTTTTGCAACACTGATTAGAAGCTGCACTGTTTGACTTCCTGACGAACTGACTAATTGACTGATTAACTAGCTGACTAACTGACTGCTTGGCTTCCTGACTGACTAAATGGGTGGCTTTGTGGTTTAGTGAGTGAGTGAGTGAGTGAGTGAGTGAGTGAGTGAGTGAGTGAGTGAGTGAGTGAGTGAGTGAGTGGGTGAGTGAGTGAGTAAGTGAGTGAGTGAGTGACTAACTGACTGACTGTCTCATTGAATAACTGGCTGAATGACTGACCAATTAATAACACAGCCGTCGTAACTACCATTATGTTATCATAGCTATCATACAAAAATAGAAAGAAGCCCCCTTAAAACAATAACACGAAGAAAACGGGATGGAATTGGTATAAAGAACATGTGAGATGGATTGCTACTTACAGACAGTTGACATCGGATACCAGGACGGGGCGTAGACGATGTGGGGCGGGGTGAGGCGGGAAGGGGCGGGGTGAGAGGAGACGAGGTGGGCAGTGGCGGGGCAGAACCTGGAATGGAAATACAGTATGAAATGACGTTGATTACAAGTGAAAGAGAGGGAAAGGGAAGTAGAGGAGGAAGGAGAGATAAAAAGAGAGAAGAGGAAGGAATGAAGAGAGGAAAGTCGATAAAGCAAGGTGTGTCTGTGTATGTATGTGTGTATGTATGTATGTATATATTTATGTATGTATGTATGTATGCATGTAGGTATGAATGTATGTATGTATGTATGTACGTAATCATGAACAATTGCAAATAAAACACATTTCATTATAAAAAAATGCAAGAGGAAGAAAAAAATATAGCATCTCCTTCCTCTTCCTCTTTCTTTTAACTCCTCCTTTCATCCATTTTTACTTCCCGCACAGTTAACAGGTTCTTCTCCCTTCCTCCTTCCCTCCTACCTTTCCTCTCTTCTTTTCTCCCTCCTTCCCCTACCCCCCTCCTTTCCTCCCTCCCTGCTATCGTTACAGTCCCTTGCCTCGCTAGACAGTATAACCCACACCACGTCTCCGTCACCGCCACCAGGTTACTCACGGTTACTCTGGAGGGAAGAAGGAAGTGTGGGGGGGTTGGGGGAGGGAGGGAGAGGGATGTGTTAGGAAGAATGGAGGAAGAATGGAAGAAGGTTGCGTGGTATGTGGAGAGAGACGGAGGGGTGGATGGGGAGAGAAGGAGAAGAGATAGGTGGGGTGTGGAGGGTTGGAGGAATAGAGGTATGTGGAAGGAAGGAAGGAAGGAAGGAAGGAAGGAAGGAAGGAAGGAAGGAAGGAAGGAAGGAAGGAAAAAAGGAAAGAATGAATGAATGAATGAATGAATGAATGAATGAAGGAAGGAAGGAAGGAAGAATAAGGGACAGTGAGAGTTTGATGAATGGAAGGATGGAAGGAAGGAAATGAATGCAGGAAGGAAGGAAGAGGAAAGGAGAGATTTTATGGTATGAAAGGAAGGAGGAAGGAAGGAAGGAAGGCAAGAAGGAAGGAAAAGATACATAACGATACAGAAATATGAGAAGGAATAGAAAGATAAGAGAGAGAGAGAGAGAGAGAGAGAGAGAGAGAGAGAGAGAGAGAGAGAGAGAGAGAGAGAGAGAGAGAGAGAGAGAGAGAGAGAGAGAGAGAGAGAGAGAGAGAGAGAGAGAAGAGGGAGAGAGTAAGGCATGCATATAAGAACGTCTAAATGAGGTGAATTGGCAGCTACTATTACTACTACTATTATTACTCCTACTATTACAACCACTACTACTACTACTACCACTACTACTGCTACTACTACTACTACTACTACTACTACTACTACTACTACTACTACTACAACTAAGGTTTGGATATGTGGGTCATTGCAGAACGGGAAGGAAGGATGGAAGGAAGAGAGTGAGGAAGGGAGGAAAGGAGGGAGGGAGTGAGGAAGGGAGGAAAGGAGGGAGGGAGAGAGGAAGGAAGGAAGGAAGAAAGAATGGAAGGAAGTGAAGGAAGGTAGGAAGGAAGGACAAAAACAGAGATGGGAGTAGGGTGTCAAAAAAAAAGTCGAGGTGAGTAAAAGAACGAGTAGGATAAGGATGAAGAAGAAGTAGAAGAGGAGAGAAGGAAGGAAGGAAGGAAGGAAGGAAGGAAGGAAGGAAGGAAGGAAGGAAGGAAGGAAGGAAGGAAGGGAAGGAGGGAGAAGGAATGACACGGGCTGTGACTATCTCAACGACACCGCGACGCCAAGGGAAAGAAGGAACGAAGGAAGGAACGAACGAAAAAAAAAGAAGAGTATAATAGTACCGTCAGATCCCCATGAGAGAGTGAAAAAGAAAAAAGAGAGCGAGAAAGAAAGAAAGAGAAGGAACAAAAAAAAATCACAAAATCTCAGCTATACAGGTAAGGAGCGTGAGACAGACGCAGACCACGTAGGAACAGCAGCCAACCCACGCATGACGAGGCTTCCAGGGCGTCTAAAAATAACCCGCTCGATCATGGTCAACAAACCCTTGGCTTGACCATGGAAGAAATCGACGCGAATGAAAACCACAGAGAGAACACGGTCTTCGCTTCCCGCCAAATCATACCAAGCCAGCAGAAGAAGAAGAAGAGGAGGAGGAGGAGGAGGAGGAGGAGGAGGAGGAGGAGGGTGGTATTGTGGGTTCAGAGGAGGATGGGAGGGAGAGGGGCAGGAAGTGGTGTACAATCTTTAATCTTACAAGTACGAAAAATAGCCACAACAAGAAGAGAGAGAGAGAGAGAGAGAGAGAGAGAGAGAGAGAGAGAGAGAGAGAGAGAGAGAGAGAGAGAGAGAGAGAGAGAGAGAGAGGGAGAGAGGGAGGGAGAGGAGGTAAGGGAGAAGGTTGGGGCAGGTTAGAGCAGCGGTGAAGAACTGCGTCATGGGCTGTACAGTCAGTCACTTCTCCCTCGGCCGGCCGTGAACCTGCTGCGTCTTGGGAACTGAGGCGGCGACGGGGTGATGGGGTGGTGGAGGGGGTGACGGGGAAGGAGATGGAGGGATGGATGGGGTGAGAGGTAGAGGGGATGATGGAGGAGGGTAGAGCTAGCTAGCTAGGGTTATGTGGGGAGAGTAGGAGGATGAGGGGTTGATGGGGATGGAGGGTGG
>JAXIVD010004347.1:7500-36754 GCA_036785275.1 Cancer borealis | reverse complement strand
ATTATCATCATAATCATTGTTATCTTCTGTGGTCTGATTTTATGTCAAATTCCTGATGTTCCTTTCCATGGTGGAAATTAAGCCTAGAAGTTGTAGTAGTGATAGTGATAGTGATAATGTGTGTGTGTGTGTGTGTGTGTGTGTGTGTGTGTGTGTGTGTGTGTGTGTGTGTGTGTGTGTGTGTGGTGTGTGTGTGTGTGTGTGTGTGTGTGTGTGTGTGTGTGTGTGTGTGTGTGTGTGTGTGTGTGTGTGGATCATGCACGTTTCATCGTCATGGTCACGCCCCCGGAGGAAGAGCACGTCATGAGCCGCGCCGAGCCTTGTTGATAACTTCCCTCCTCCCCTCAAGTCTCTCCCAGTGGTGTTACAAGAGACTAGTTAGAAAAAGTTAGACTAGAGTGAGTGGTCTAACGAGCCCTCAGCACCTCCCTAGCTCTATTCCTTATATACATACATTCATTCATCTGTTTTCGACGTGTTAGTCTAATGCTAGATTGCCTTATAATCAGTCTCATATTGTTGTTGTTTTTGTCAGTGTTGGTGAGTGAGTTGGTGAGTTAAGTCAAGTTGGGTGTGTGTACGTGTGTTGGTTTACTGTTCGTTTACGCTTTCCTCAACGTTGATCTTGACCTTGATGATCTCTGGGTTAGCTGGCTTCTTACGGCACTTCATCTCTTGCTTGACGTAGCAGCAAACACACACACACACACACACACACACCACACACACACACACACACTCACACACACACAGAGGGAGAGAGAGAGAGCGAGAGGAGAGAGAGAGAGAGAGAAGAGAGAGAGAGAGAGAGGAGGAGAAGAGAGGAGAGAGAGAGAGAGAGAGAACACACACACACTCAACACACACACACACATCACACACACACACACACACACACAACACACACACACACACACACAACATCGACGCTCTGAGTTTACTGTTTTTGAGCTGCAGAAGTTACTCGATAATGGCAAGCATTAGTTTGATGAAGCGGTGTTGTGAGTTAATCCCCCACTCGTTTAATTGCACCAGAGTCCATTGATGATTCGACGTAGAAGTTCCACGTAATTCAATACTCGAAAGGCTGAGAGAAATATCGGTTTACGACAAAGTATCGCTCTTTGTAACCATTTTTAGATGACAGATTAATCTACGTAAATCCAAGAAAAAGCTGTTCATACCACTTCCACATCTGGTTGTAGTGGAACTGACACAGTAAAGCGATTCGTGCTGCATCAAATAGGAAAGTCACGGTATTTCCCGAGTTTCAGAGATTAATGTTGAGTGTTCCTTTAGCCTCCGCCTCACCCAACACTCAGCTGATGTTCTGTTCCAGTGGTTTTAAATGTCTTTTTTACTTTTTTATGAATGCATGACAGATAAATTGCATTATTAAAAACGAGATGTGTGAAACAAATATATGTATGCCATCGTATGTTCATTTTTTGTGTATGTTTGTTAAGATTGTTTTGTCAAGCATATATAAAATAACATCAGATTGCGAATGAAATGAAAATATATAAGTTCTCCATCTGTCTATTTTAGTAAGAAGTTGACGTCTTACTAATAAACTTTTGTATATTCAATGTTCCTGTTCTCCTTTGCTTGTGTGATGTGAATTATTAGCCTCGACACCGTGAAGCTATGAAACAAGGAAACGTACAATACTCAACACACTCTGACAGACGGGTTCACGCCCATCAATTTCAAAAACACAAGCAAACTGTTTAATGTAATCATGGGAGTCAAGGTTGAATTCCTCTCATCTCATTTCATTTCCCTCCTCCCCTCCCACCGTGTTTGTCAATACATCCTCCTCCTCCTCCTCCTCCTCCTCCTCGTGATTTTAGTTTCTTTCTTCCTATCAATTCCCTTCTCACTCTCTTTTTATCCTTCCCACTACTTTTTTTTCTATCTTCTTTACACTTCATCCACTCCCCTTCCTCCTCTTCCTATTCCTTAGTTTCTTCCTTCCTTACCTTCTACCTTCTGTACTTACACATCCACCAGATTTGAAACTAACACCCCTTTGTTCTACCTTACGGACGTTGTGGCTGTGTGTGTGTGTGTGTGTGTGTGTGTGTGTGTGTGTGTGTGTGTGTGTGTGTGTGTGTGTGTGTGTGTGTGTGTGTGTGTGTTATAGTGAAGGAATATATGTATCAAGATGTGAGAGAGGAAATAACATCTCTATGTAGTAGGTAAGTAATGTGAGGAAGAGGAGGAGGAGGAGGAGGAGGAAGAGGAGGAGGAGAAAGAGGAAGAGGAGGGATGAAAGGCTGGACTAAGAAGGGAGGGATTGTTTGGGGCTGAGTCACCACCCTCATCACGGTCTTCCCCCCCCTTTTCTCTCTCTCTCTCTCTCTCTCTCTCTCTCTCTCTCTCTCTCTCTCTCTCTCTCTCTCTCTCTCTCTCTCTCTCTCTCTCTCTCTCGTATATGTCTCTCGCATATGTGTGTGTGTGTGTGTGTGTGTGTGTGTGTGTGTGTGTGTGTGTGTGTGTGTGTGTGTGTGTGTGTGTGTGTGTGTGTGTGTGTGTCTGTGTGTCATTTTTAAAACCTAACCAGTATTCCTTCCTTCCCGTCCCTCCCTTTTCCTTCCCGTCCCTCCCCGTTCCTTCCTAACTCCACAACGTACACAGGAAATTGCAGAAGCCAATGCAGCTCCATTTTCATATTATCTTCCCTGCTTGAGCTGTAGAGTGCGGACACACACACACACACACACACACACACACACACACACACACACACACACACACACACACACACACACACACACACACACACACACACACACACACTTTATAGCATGAGCTCCACCACTATTCATCCTTACAAAACTCCTTGTCCCACCTCTCCAAAGCTGCTTTCCTTCACTCATCTTTCATCCCTCCCTCATTCCCTCCATCCTCCTCCACTCCTTTCTCCTATCCTCCGTCTCCCCGACACTCTACCTTCACGATTCATCTTGACATTTTCATTTTAACCTTACTGCTTACATCGGTTAAATGCATGTCACAAAAATATTCTCGTAAATTCTAAAGGTAATTCCGCTGAAGAGAGAAAGTCTGAGGACATTCTGAAGCAACCTTGGCCTACTTACCGTGAAAGCTGAAGTTCAAGTTTGGTGAATTTTTTTTTTTTTTTTTCTTATTTTTTTTTTGGGTTAACAGAGGCCCTTCAGTTAGGAGGAGGAGCAGGAGGAGGAGGAGGAGGAGGAGGAGGAGGAGGAGGAGAAGGAGGAGGAGGAGGAGGATGAGAGATGATTTAAAAAAAAAGTGGATGTGAGGCGAGCGTTCGAGGATGCTGGAAAGAGGAGAAATATATCGATGCAAAAGGAAAGAAGGGAGTGGAAGGAAGAATAAGATGGAAGGGAGTAATCGGGTTCCACGTTGGAGGGTATGGGGAGGGACAGGAAAAGATAAAGGGAGTCAGTGGGAGGGAGGGTTACATCGAGCCAGGGATGTGAGGGGAAGGGATGGGGGGTGGGGGGTGTCTGAAGCCTCGTAGTGCCCAGGTGTACATGGCGGGGAAGCCACGTGAGAGTTGAAGGGGAGGGAGAGAGGTGGGGCGATCAAGTGAGTCAGCCGAGGGTGGCCGTAAAGAAAGGAAAGAGGAAGGGAGGAAAAAATAAGAGGATAAAAGAAAGACAAAGTGAGAGGAGGTAGATAGCGAACACCAGAAGCAGTTTGAAAATAAATGGATATGTTGATTTGATTTATTATGATCGTGAGTGAACGTTCGTGTGATAGGAAATTAATTGAAAACTTTTGAAGTAAAAAGAGAAAAAAATTAAAGTTTACATAATATATTGTTATTCAATTGTGAGAAGTGATAATTGGAGAGAGAGAGAGAGAGAGAGAGAGAGAGAGAGAGAGAGAGAGAGAGAGAGAGAGAGAGAGAGAGAGAGAGAGAGAGAGAGAGAGAGAGAGAGAGAGGGGATAAATGCTTCCACCACAACCGTAAGCAACAGCGCCATCAGTGACGTCACACACGGTGACTGCAGAGTGCAGGTTACCCGCTCATAAATTTCCCCACCACAAAGATATTTAGAAAAAGAAAGAAAATAACCACACACATACACACACATTCACAAATCTTACACTGTCTACACAGTATACATATGTGTGTGTGTGTGTGTGTGTGTGTGTGTGTGTGTGTGTGTGTGTGTGTGTGTGTGTGTGTGTGTGTGTGTGTGTGTGTGTGTGATCTAAAATTGAGCTGCAGCGTGAAGCAGCAGAAGGGTTCATAAAAGACTCCATGTTCTGTAAAGGAAAGGCCTTGCATATTTTTCCCTTTTTTTTAACATCTTGTCTGACGGAGTTTTGGGAGCAAATAAGGAAGGAAATCGATCTATTAATCTGATAGCTTTTACTGACTTATGTGTGTGTATGTATATGTGTGTGTGTGTGTGTGTGTGTGTGTGTGTGTGTGTGTGTGTGTGTGTGTGTGTGTGTGTGTGTGTGTGTGTGTGTGTGTGTGTGTATGAGAGATAGTGGAGGAAGGCAAATGTGGTGTTGCGGTGTGGCATTAGTAACCAGCAAGGTGTGGTGGCAGAAGTGATGGTGCTTATTCGTCACGGTAGACTGAACCTACGCACGGGGGAGGACGAGGAGGTGGTGGTGGAGAAGTTGGTTGTGGTTATAGTGATGGTAGTGATAGCAGCAGCAAAAAGGGTCTGTCCAAATAAAGAAAATGGGCGGCCATAGAGTGAATTTATGTGCAATGGAATAGTTGTGAAAATGGTCAATATGTAATATAAGTAGAGGAGAGGAAAAGGGATAGGACCCGCATAAGAAGCAGGCATAGGCAGTAGGCACACATAGGTGGGCGGATCCTCAGAAGCCGTCTCTTCTCGGACCGGTAGTCATCATTGTTAGCCATTGTTGTACTTACGCTGCCTTCCGCTCTCGCTACTGTCTCAAGCTTCTGTCTATTCCTGCCGTCGCTTTACCCAACCACTAACTTAGTTCCCGGAGACTCTTCGTCATATAACACTGATCAAGTTCTTCTGACATGACTATAAAGGCTCAGTATGGCTTCAAGGAGAGAGTAGATAGGGGTGGATATGGAAGGGGACACAAGAGGGTGGAGTGCGAGTGAAAGGTAACAAGTAGTTGCGTGTGGAGGAGCAGCTGTTATCCTTGCGCTTTTCCCAGGCGTGGGGGAAGTCTCGAGGCTCGCACATGACAGCACAGTTACTTAGTTACCAGACTGACTTGACGGTGCCTAATGGGGACAGATTTATACGTAGTTCCTCTTTCTGTCTTCTGTTTCCATCCAAGTATCATTCAAACAAACAAGGCTAAATGTTTATTCCATTCGCTCAGCTACAACAGACTCCTTGTTGTTATGTGGTCCTCCTTGTAAGACTGAACATCTTCCCCACCTTCCCTCCCACCCACCGGCACCTGTTCATTCTTCCCCCTCAGGCTACCAGTAATAGCCACTGGCCATCCCCGCCACTTCCGCCGCCGCTGGCAGTGTTTGGCTTTACTCCCCCGTGTTTGCCCCCCGATGTGAGGCCATTACCACGATTTCACGTCATCTCCCCGCGGCGTGAAGGCTGGAGGAAGTAGAGCTAGAAGGACCAACTTTTTGTACGTAAAGTATTGTTGTACTAGTACAGAGATCGTATGTTGCCTTTTTATGTTAGCGTGGTAACATTGAATTCAGGAAAAAAAATAATTCACCGTTAAGAGAGTTTCTTTAATGGATATATATATATATATATATATATATATATATATATATATATATATATATATATATATATATATATATATATATATATATATATATATTCTTTCTTTCTTTCTCTCTCTCGTGTATTTACATACATGCACTCCAAGCAAATATTTATCTTTCTAGCTTTTTTCATGTATATCCTCGTAGTTGAAAACAAAAATACTCAAGATAATCTCTGCGAGGCTGGTAACAGGTAAGAGGCTGGCGGGGTGTGGTCGGAGCTCAGTGTTGCCAGTTTGGCGGCTCGCAGGTATAAACAAGCCCGGGTCACAATACCTTCCTGTCTACTTGCCTACCTGCCTCCCTTCATCGTAGCCCCTCCTGTGCGTCTCTGCTTCCTAGGGTCCTAGCCTTCTATCTTCCCTTCCTACCACACCTCCACCCTTTGGCTAACCCTCCTCTTCTTACAGTTTGTGAGCGAAAACGGAGTAAAGGCGTTTAGTTACGACGAAGTTTATCGCCAGTGCTCATTTTGTATTATTAATTTTTTCCCCATGTTACACCTGCGACTCCAGGCATTATTCTCATCCATTGTTATTTTACTTGGCTTTCTTTCCCCCGCGACGAGCGACAACTTTGGGGTGCCTCCTGGAGCTGCCTTTCTTTGTCCCTCAAGATTCTACCTCCACGACGACACGCCTGACTAATGGATAGTTATGTGAAGAAGAGTTTCCTTCTGACCAGTTTTTTGTGGTTATTTAGAATGACCACCATCGCCTCCATTATCACCGTTACCATCACCATCATGGCCTCGTTATCACCGTTACCACCATTACCACCACCACCAGTCCACCACCACCACCATCAAAAGTAATTTTCCTGCATGGGAATAGGAAGTAAAATGACATGATTGCTAGATTTGTTTTAGAGGGAAAGGAAAGGATAGAAAAACAGGAGGTGAATTAAAGAAAACGCATGAATTCAGAAAAAAAAGGAGTGAAAGTAGCAGACGCCATGTTTTCACAGAACGGAATAACTAAAGTAAGATATAATAAGACTAATAAGGCATCTTGATAAATTCTTTTTTGCCAAGGTATTAAGGTTTCAGTCCATTGGTGTGAGTAAGAAATGTGGGTGCGTGAGGTGAGGTGCAGGACGTGCCTTACCCTGGCATTGTGACTGTGTCTGATGGAGAGTGTGTGGCACTCAGCCGGTGACGTGGCTCCGGCGGGGAGTCTGTTAATGTATGCAAGGCGGCGGGACGTGACCCAATCTGTCTGACTGAACCACCGTTGAACGGATTACTATCCTCTTCTCCTTCTCCTCATCCTCTCCCTCCTTCTATTACTGCACTTTTCCTAATGTTCGTCAATTTTGCCTTCTTCGTTCCTCAATAACATTTTTCTATAGACTTGGGACTGTATTGCTCTACTTTAAGTAATCTATCAAGTACACTTATACCATGATCTACCTGCGGTCTATATTCCCTTTGTCTCTCTTCTTCCCAACCTCTCACATTTCATCTATCTTCATTCATCCCTGATTCCTTCCTTTTCTATCCTTATCACATTCCCTTCTGGCCACTTCTAAAACCATCCTCAACCCCATCCCTTTCAGTCCCCGCCCTCATGACTCATCACTCATACAGACCCTAGTATCAGAGCCTTTGCGTCACCAGACTGTAGCTGCCTCACTGAATTATTAAACCTAAACTGAGTATACATGAGTCACTGGTTTGGAACTCCCTCAGACCGGGGAGGTGAACCATCACACGCACACATACGTACTGTAACATTTGTTCTCTTGATCGGGATTGTATATTACTTGTAGGTACGATACTTTAAAAAAAAAAAGAGAGAATCAGTGTTGCCAAAAGCGCAAAACACACACACACTGAACGAGAACGACTGGGAAAGAAGTAGAATAATAGAGGGATAAGGAAAAGGTATAGAGGGCAGCCAAGGGAGGGCGTTGTGGGGTCTGCGAGGAGGAGTAGTGAAGGTATGGAAGATATGAGAGGAATGTAAGGGTCATGAGAGAGAGAGAGAGAGAGAGAGAGAGAGAGAGAGAGAGAGAGAGAGAGAGAGAGAGAGAGAGAGAGAGAGAGAGAGAATCCCGGAAAGAAATTAACCTTTTAGCTTTAACAATAAATGTTGTAGGGTTAACGGAGCAAAGACTGTACCAACATAATGAGTGAAAGCTTGCGAGTCAAATTAGTAATGAATGAGCGTGAAGAAGAAAGGTTATTGCTCTCCACCATATTAATTTGGTGGAATAATTTCTCTGAGTGACGCACGCTTTGCCACCAAGCTGACTGGCTGGCGGGAAGGCGTGCTTCACTCCTCACTATCTTTGTTTACTTGACACACTCCCTCTCTAATAGACCAAATATTTCCACTCTGTTGATTTCAAGTAACGTAGGCACTTCCAAATCAAGACTTCCCTATCATTACACTACCCTCCAATGCTGTATTTATTTTCCTCTCGAAACTGTTTCATTCCTCCCGATGAACGATTACATTATTTCCTGCAAGGTTGCAAGCACATGGTGTTTTCCTATTTCATGCAAACATAAGTACATATCGATTAGTAGATACAGTCGAGGAAGCGGACGAAGTGAGAACGTTGGATGTACTTACCATCTTGTTAGTTGAAGGCGCGTCGTAGCACTAGAAGAGCTGCTAAGGACTTTGAGGGATCCCTATGAGCAATGGCTGCAGGTCGCCCTTCCCTCACATTTTATGGCACCGCTCCGTCTCCGCCACCAGCTTCTTACATTCATATCATCTTTGTTACTTTTGTTTCCATTGTTTTACTGGGTTATGCTGTGTTGTTTTATCATTTAGACCCTCGAACAAAATTTTTCTGGTTCTCAATTTAGTGAGTTAGGAAGGAGGAATGTAGAAAAAAAAAGTTTGTGGCGAGCACTTTGTGGCAACTCCTCATCAGCCGCCCGCACAAGGCGTTCCAGCTGCTCGACTCACACGTTTTCCCTACTGATCAGTCGCTCGCTACTCCTGAGTTTTGATTGGCTTCCTTGTTTATCTACAAAGCTTTGTTTGGAGGTGGACATATAGGAATTATGTATAATAGTATATTATGATGACAATGATTATGATAATGATACTAGTAATGATGATAATGTTAATGATAATAGTAATAATATTTTTTTCATATACCACGCCTGTTTTACTCCTCAGGTTCTGTGGTAAACCATTATCATCATCATCATCATCATCATCATCATCATCATCATCATCATCATCATCATCATCATTGATGTTGATGTTGTTCATTAGGTGGTCAGTAATACCTGTCATATCCAAGATCTTCATCTCTCATGATTTTTTACGAATGAACAGTCACTCAGGACAAATTTCACGGAAATTGCAGTTATCTCACAAATAGGATTTTTGTATTTTTTTATGATAATGTACGACCTTACAGTCTTTGAATGCTCAAGTTCATGGAAGGTGCATGGAAGTGTCCCATAAACGTGCCCAGACTCACCATTATATTCTTATCATCAAACGGGGATAAGAGATATTCTGAACACATTCATTATTCATATAGAAGAAGATAACATAAATACGCCAGGAATCCATTGCTATCTATGTAGGGAAGTGTTGATCACGTATATTTTAAAAAAACCTTGAATAACGAAATAAAAAAAAGTCAGGTAACTGCATACACTCCGGTCGATCCTGCTTGCCACTCACCACAGAATCCGTACGGTTTCCAGGAAGGCTGTCATCACCACGCCCACAGATTCCCAGCACAGGGAGGGAGACGCGGCACCACTGAACCAACCTCGCACGGGTGAGAACTTCAAAAAGAAATAATAAAATGAGAATAGTGAAAAGAGGAATGAAATTATCACAATGCTCATAAACCCCAATATATATTTATATATTATTAGTAATAAAAATACTAATGATAATAATGTTGATAATTATATATAATAGTAGTAAAAAAATAATGACGATAATAACAACTATTATTATTATTGTGAATATTAACATTATCATTATCATTATTAATAATAATAATATTATTATTATTATTATTATTGTAATCATCATTATTATTGTTATTATTATTCGACGAGTTGGCGCGTCAACACCATAAAAAGAAGACTGATTAATGATGAACACAAACAGGTGTGAGAAGCGTAATGATGTTGACAATGTTGAAGTTTCCCTTTGCCTTGGCCGCAATCACACACACACACACACACACACACACACACACACACACACACACACACACACACACACACACACACACACACACACATTTGGTAGGCCAAGGTTCGCTTCCCGCTCAGGTTGCAAAGTTGTCACTAATGAACCAGCCGTTACTGTCCTCTTTAAGCAAGATGATAGGGTGTGGTGTGCCTTATCCATAGATCAGTCTATGTGAACTATAAGCTGTCTCCGAGATGATAATGGCAGACGATCACGAGTCCAGCACGTGATCCTCATGACTGGTGGTGAATCACACACACACACACACACACACACACACACACACACACACACACACACACACACACACACACACACACACACACACACACACACACCAAAATCGAAGTGTTTGAACCTCACTGACATAATCCAACGTTAATGACGTCCATCATTTTTTTCTATACAAAAGCATATTTTATTGACAAGCATTTGATTATAGTTCATGGAATGTTATTTTTTAGATTACTATTTTTTATATTGTGTCATTTCAGTATTCATTTTGCAGTTTTTGGTGCAGCTGTCTAGCACATGACTGACTCTTTATAACTCTTTAATTAATAAGCCATGGCCACCAGCACTAGCTTTGCCGTCAGCTGGAAATGTTGTAGCCATAAACTCATGCGAATATCTTTCCTTTTTCGTGTTGTTCTCTTTGAAGTGGTTATCCGCTGCCTTGGTGTAATCTCCCATTTATTTCCTCTCGCTCTCCAGGAAATCAAGTTTGGAATGATAGTTTTCATAATATGCTTATTTGTTTTTATTAGTTGCTTATTTCAAATAATTTTTCTAGTAATTTATATGAGTCTTATTCAGTTGAACTACATAACTACATATCTCAAGAGTGAACGAGCTCTTGTATTCTATTATATGTACTTGCAGCAAAGGACCATTAACATGTCATGAACTATTTTACTTGTTCGCGCTTCAGTTTACTGACGTATTTTTCCTTTATTATACCGACTTGCAAGAAATTATCTGTACAGAATGTCATTCTATAACTTGTTGCAAATCAGCACGAACTTTGCTCCAATATCATATTTGCGCATTTTGAATGTAGAAAATTGTTATAACTATGCTATAAGCTAGTTAAAAATCTTGAAATGTTCACGGTATTGAATCATTACAAGGTCTTTAAGACTAAACTTACTTTGCTATGTTATTGGTGTTGACCATGTCATGGATGTAATACGAGAACAGGACACCAATACTCTTTTGATATTGAGACGGTGAAAACATTAGAATATAACTATAATACTTTCAGATTGCTTCAATGGTTTCGTTTGGTTCGAAGACTCGCCTCAGCCCACAGACCCGAAGTGATCACCTCAGTTTGCCCTCGCCGCCTGTCGGGAACAGACGGTCGTCGCCAGTTATGGAGACAATCTACGCGTCCAGAAGCTTCTTAGTGATAAATTGCAGATCATTGTAAGGTAAGAAAGGCATGAATCACTAACCACTCAAATATTCCACCAAAGGGCAGTGGTGGGAGGGTTTCCCACTGCATAAAGGTGGATGACGTAATCACTCGCCGGTGACTGTAAACTAGAGATGAGTACAATACATATCTGAACAAAACATTTTACTGTTGACGTATGTATCGTGAGTCTTGGCCTTGGTTCATTGAGTTTGCGTGTTAGACACATCTTCACATTGCAATACTTACGAATTAAGTGTTCAATCGATATTTAACCAGCTGGTAAAATTTTACATCTTCACCATAATGGCGTTTGTTTACGTCTGCGTCTCGGTACTGCACCTCGTCTAACTCCCTACTTTTGATCATAGACAACATTGATAGTTTCTATATTAACCTAACCTAACAACCTATATTAACCAAACCTTAGCCTACATTGACAAATAACAGAACCTTGTTCAAACAAAACAAAACTTATTTTTCGAAAAGGTCTCACAGAAAACATTGAATATCTCACAAACTAAGAATTTGCGACGGAAATGTAATCAAAGAAAACCTCCTCAAAATGCATCAGGTAATGCAAAAATATAACCTGAATTCTCTAGAGCATTATGGTGAAGATGTAAAATAATACCAACCATGCAGCTAGTACACTACGCATTTGAGAGAAAGGCGTATGAGCTTTGAAAATAGATTGGGAGTTGCTGTAGGACAAAAGGAATTGCAGGTTTAACAATGTGAACTAATTGCTAAGGGCAGATAAATGACCCTCCGCTTCATCTAGCTTAAGGCGCCTATACTGCTTTGTCCATATGTATCAAAATATCAATACAGGCTAATTTCCTAACTTCGTATATACACTTAAGTTTACAAATATAGTATACGGGACTTTCTTGACATAGTATATAAGGGTTGATTTGAGACATGTAAAGAAATTTCCTCTATCTCTTTAACTGTTCAACCTTACCAGGCCTACTGTGTGTTAACTTTCTGACTGTTGGTGGTTTTAAGGATTAACTAATGTTTTATATTGTTTGTTATCCTTATCCTTTCTATCGTCTCTACCCCTCTCGACTTCTTCTGGGTGGAGGAAATGTGAAACTATAATTAATGGACCAATCCAATTAATTGGACGTATGTCACACAGTTCTTTTCAGCCAATCACCTAACATATCGACGCCTACCCACCCAGACGTGCCAACAGCTTGAAACATGTCATGCCTTAGTTGTGAAGCTCTGGAAGAATTTAGAGAACGCATAATTAGAACTCAGAGTTGTCATTTATTATACTTGTGGTGGAGAATGGAGATGTATGCCCTCTCATTCGCCACAAAAAGGTATTTGTTCAGCTATTAACACCGAGTGGGTCTAGATTCCCAATTTGGACGGCATTTGGTTAAATTAGGCAATGACCTTAAATTTCAGGTTAGTTTAGGTTAGATTAGGTTAAGTTAGGAAAAGAAAGGTTGAATTTAGTTAAGAAAAAGAAAACTATCAAGCTAAAATAGGGTTGGTGGAGGGGCGGTGGGTGAGACACCCGAAACTTCACCATTCGTTACCAATCTTCTGTATCATTAATTTGCTATTTATGATGATGAAACTATTATTTTTTTCATATAAGTGTAGCGTCTATATTTCTTGAAAATCACTATTTCCTGATGGTGGGGGAGGGGTTGTAAAAAAAGAAAATCTTGTCAAATTGATTCATAACATCAAAAATCTATCTGAGAAAATAGTTTTGTCCAAAAGTAGACTGCTCAGCAAATACGAATCATTACCCTTTTGATTAGGAGTACCGTAGACATTGTTTTTTATTATTATGAGGGATTGATTGTTCATTAGTTACTATTACCAACATTATATTACTGCACCACCTTGAAGTTTTTAGTTTGCTCATGTATTAATTACAGGACTACTACAGCGGAGACCAATGCCATTAGAAATTAAAAAACTATTAGGAGAGGAAAACTTGTACGTATTTGTAAAAAAAAAAAAATATATGTATACATATGTATATACATATGTATATACATATATATGTATATATATATATATATATATATATATATATATATATATATATATATATATATATATATATATATATATATATGTGTGTATATATATATGTGTGTATATATATATATGTGTGTATATATATATATATATATATATATATATATATATATATATATATATATATATATATATATATATATATATATATATATATATATATATGTGTGTGTGTGTGTGTGTGTATATGTATATATATATATATATATATATATATATATATATATATATATATATATATATATATATATATGTGTGTATATATATATATATATATATATATATATATATATATATATATATATATATATATATATATATAGATAGATAGATATAAAGATAGATATAAAGATATGTAGATAGATGAATAAATAATGTATATGCAGAAATTAATATGAAAGTTGAAAATGGAACATTTCACCATCTGCATGGCCACTCTGGTAAATCTGGTAAAATAGTTTGTTAGGTTAGTTCTCTTTGTAAATAACAATTTTGGCAATCTCGGGATCAGCCACTCCTTATTTGGGGATTAGTCACAGAGTAGTGCGGTCTATTTTACATTATTTATTCACTATACTTGATGTAAGGCTATTTGAATGAAAATAATGAGTAATATAATCATATTTAGTATTCTTGCTTCCAACTCTCCATGTTTGCATAGCACTGTTCCAGGGCTGGTGGCTCTGTGGTACAGTGCTCGGCTCCTGACCTAAAGGTTGGCTCACGGCAGTTTACCCTGGTGAGAGGGGTAACATTCTCTCGTTAACCTTTGCAAAACTGTATAATCTATAGTTACCTAGTTTGGAGGAATTATTTAATCACCTTTTATTATTTCCATCTCTCCATCTTTGTCTAGCAAATACTTCAACTTTTTCACTTCCTCCTAGAACTACCTCACACCTTACTGGTGGCACACTCAACCTATATAATGTATTAAAGTCAATCACCTCTACTTCCTTCCTACATACCATATAAAATTCATCCACCACTCTCTGAAGTTCCTTTTCACTGTCTGCAAACAACAGGGTGTCATCTGCAAACAAGCATGGCATCACTGTCTATCCCATTCCAATAATTTTCAGTCTTGCACCGACATTTTTCATTTTGGCTATATAAATATTAAAGTCATGGCAATATCACACATCCATGTTGTTTCACACCGACCCCTATAGGAAAACCTTCATTTAGTTCTTCATCCACCCCTAAGCAAACTTATCCCTCTATCATTATTACACATCTTTTTACTACCTTTACCTTTATGCAGAGGTAGTACAATAATTGCCTTCTTCCATTCATCTGGTAGTTTTCTGTCTCCATGCATGCATGCAGAACATCACTGTTCGTCCTCCATATTTTAATATTTCTGCAGTTATTCCATCCACATCTGCAGCTTTACCATACTAAGTTTGTCTATTGTTTCCCTTACTTCCTTTCCCCATAAATTCCTTTCTGCACACACACACACACTTTCAACCATATTGACCATATAGCTCTGCAAGGGTTAATGAGAGCGCTATCCCTATCACCGAGAAGCTACTGTAAGCCACAATCAAACTCGCAGCCTTGAGGCCATGAGCCGAGCACTGTGCCACAGAGCCACCCAGCCCCCTAGAGTTGGGAGACTCAATCTTAGTAATTTTTCCTTATATAGTATATTTCTCACAGTTGGGATCATCTTAGTAGCTGCTACTTGTATTTTTTTTTATTGTATTTCTATTTTCTTTTTGAGGTGATCAAGAATGTCTGCATATCATTACTGCTCTCTACCCCTTTAATGTTGCCACTGTATGTGAGCTCTGGCTTCTTTCTTTCATTTTGCTTTCTCTCTATATTATGGGCAAATTTTTTTCCCAGGTAAAGGGTTGTGGGAGCCTCTACGTGTCTACCTCAAGTCTTCTGGAGCTCATGAGACCTGTGCAGTGCAGTGAGATTCCTGAACACACACGTATATACAGAATCATGTAAGTAAGTTATTTTTCCTAGATACTTTAATGTAGCTTTAATATTCCAATAACCTTCAGCCATGAGATATTGGAAATACAGGAAACAAATCATAAATTTTAATTAATTGATTTTTTATTGTCAAATGTCAACATTGTATTGAATATATAATAACAGCATTGTGATTGTCGTCTCGGTACCCGTAGGCCTACAGTTGGTGCAGCAGGAGGCTATTTAGCAAGTAGAACCATCCATCAAAAACAGTAAGAGCACCCAGCAGTAGGCCACTCAGTAGGTAGAGACTATTAGGAAGAAGAGGGCACACAGCAGCTGTCAGCCTCCATCCAGTGCTCCAATGCGGTAGGTCACTCAGCAATGAAAAATGAAAAATGAGCCTGACTGGGCACTGCTCTTTTGCCAACCCTATAAACAAGTAATTGCAAAGATCAGACGATGGATGTAGTTTGTAATAAACTCTAGATTAGGTATGTCATTTTACAAAAATGATGTGGATAGCAGGCATGCAGTTGTTGCTTGCATGATCTTGGCACTTTCTGTGAATCATATATAATCATGCAACATCTTAGGTGTCACACTTCTGCACAGATGTGTAGGTACTCTCACGGGGGTGATTAATGCTGTATTTCTCCTTACAGTACATTTGAAGACTGATTTATGCCGTCCTTCTACTCACCAGAATGCAGTTTCTCTCATAGCCCAGAGACCCACAGTATGTCCCCCACAGGATGCTTATGAACCAGTCAAGACTCGCCAAATGTAGGACAAAACCACCTCGGTTAAAATGCAAAATAGGACAAAATCCCCTCAGTTATATTTTTTCAATTTTTGGACTAATACCTTTTAATACCATTAAAATTAGAAGAAAAAATATTATCTAAGTAATTTTAGTCATGAAAAATATAGTCTTTCTTTGTGTTGGTTCACTCCACCTCATCATTGTTTTGTCTACCTTAGTACTGTAATTCCCTATATATAGGTTAAAACCTATCTTCCTAAAAAAAATCTATCAGTGTAGCGGAAAGCAAATAATGCAACCAACCGTTAAGGAAATAATGTAGACAGATAAGGATTTGCAGGTCTGACCTTGTTGGTCAAAGCATCTGTCTTTATAGTGTTCTTTACTTTGGCTGCTTTAACCTTGTTAGGAACTGTATCTGTAACCTTTACAAGAAAATGCATTCCTCTGAGAACATTCCCAATGGATTCATGTACTGTTTGAGCTCATCTTGGTGTATAAGTAGCCTTCTGCACACAGTTTAAAACCTCCTTTATTGTTCTTGATCTCCATAGTGGTTTCAAACCGGTTTTTCAGATCACTCGGAGAATAAACAAATTTTATAAACACTACAAAGTTTACAACAGTATATCCCCAAAGACAGCGGCTGAAGTGGAACTGATACCTCATTGTTTGTTTTGTTTGCCAATCAAAGGGGTGACATGTGCCCTATGCCATGAGGTGGCAGCCCACAGTGATACCTTATTAGATCTAAGAGTGTTATTTACACACACCTGACTTGTCCTTCCCAGTAATCCCTGACTGGTAACCTGTCTACATTATTGGCCTTCTACTACACTGATTGAAAGTTTTTTTTTAGGAAGATAGGTTTTAGCCTATACATGGGGATTTACGGTAATCAGATAGACAAAATAATGGAGATGGAGTGAATCAACACAAAGAAAGATGATGATATTGTTCATGATTGCTTCAGTGATAAATAACTGAAATTATATTTTATCTTCTAATGGTATTAAAAGGTATTAAATGTCCAAAAAGTTTTTAAAAAATATAACTGGGTTTTTTGTCCTATTTTGCCCTTTAACTGAGGTGGTTTTGTCATTTAAATGCTAATGACCTCAAATTTGTTTATCAAGCCCTGAAGAAGCTCTGCTCCAAGTCTACATCTCAGGTGAGTGCTATCCTAACAGCAGATGGTTGCCTAATATCAGATGCAGATGGACAGATTGCTAGTTCGGCTGAGGACTTTGAGCAGTTGTTCATGGTCAACCCTCCAAGGGGACAGCTTCAAACCACTGTTTTACATGTGATGGAAACTGATCCGCCCATTAATGAAGCTCCACCCTCTATTGATAAAGTCAAAGAGGCTGTGGCAAAGTTGAGGGGTGGAAAGGCAGCTGGCATTTGTAACATCAGTGTAGTTACCCAAAGCTGGAAGCAAGGCCATGATCTGTGGGTTGCATGCTGCTGTATGGCATTCAGGTATCATTCCTCCTGATTGGAAAAAGGGGTTGGTCGTCCCTATCTGGATAGGTAAAGGGGTACCATCAGGATTGCAACAACTGTTGCAGGATAATGCTGGTCAGCGTACCAGGCAAGGTGCTCGCCCATCTGCTAATGATGCGAATTCGCAGTCATTTGCTGAAATATCAGAGACCTGAACAGTCAGGGTTCACACCTGGTAGGTCAGCAACCGACCGTATCCTATTGTTTCGCGTACTGGTGGAAAGCTGACGTTAGTTTTAATAGGGGATGCTCACATGCCTATATGTTTGGAGGCTTGCTAGGTGAAACGGTACAATCTCTCTATGCGTGTGGCGAGGACATTGGTATCTTGGACAGTTTCACATACCTTAGAAGTGTGGTCCATAACAATTATGAGTCACATCCAAAAGTCTTGCAGCAGATTGGCCTGGCCTGTGGTGTTATGAACCGACTCTGCATGAGTATCTGGTGTTGTCAGTACCTGTAAAGATGGACAAAGATTTTAATGTCGTTGATAATACCTGTCATACTGTATGGCTGAGACATGGACACTGAATACCGATCTGAATAGGCAAATTAATGTCTTTGGTAATAAATGCCTTTGCAGAATCAAGAGATATCGCTGGAATGACTGTGTCAAATCAACAACTGTTCCGTGAGACTGAATCAAGGTCTATTACCAGCATAGTCTGCCAACATCAACTCCATCTATATGGGCATGTGGCATGTTACCCAGAAGCTGATGCTGCTTGTCGGGTTGTCTCTGAAAAGGGGTAACCAGGGGTGGAGGAGGTCAAGGGGGCCTCTAGAAAGTTCATTGCTGGGGCAAGTTCCTGCTGGGAGTTGCTTGGTATGGGAAGGGAGCTTGCATGGGGACTTGCACGGGGTGATCACTGGAGCTAGCATTGGAGAGTGGGCGAGGCGACGCACCCCAGGACGCATGCCCCCAATGATTGATCGATTGATTTTGTCTGAGGGGATTTTGTTCGGAACTCGTATATACATATATACACACACATTCCATGCGATATACACACACATTCCATGCGGGAGTCTCTGGTGAGTCTGGGGTCTGGACAAAACCCTCTCAGACAAAATCAATCGATCAATCATTAGGGGTATATGCTAAGGGGCGCGTTGCCTCACATACACATACATACTGCAAAGCTATGTTTAGAAACACTGTAGTGCTGTACTTAAAATATTCTTTTTTTTCTTTTTCAGGCTGGCCTGTACCACTTTACCTGCAGGTACTGTCAAGAGGTACTTTCAAGAGCCCACAAATAATCAGAGAGCAGTTTCATTAGGAGACGCTTGGCACTTGACGCCTTTCTGCATCCTTTATGCAGAATCAGGCTTACTGTCACTCCACATGTTACACCCACTGCATAACTACATCTCCAATCAGGTCTGTTGTAATGCCTCTTATTTGAAACACGAAAAATCATGTAAAGGGGTAGCAATGAGAGGGCTGCATCCAGGGATCAAACCCTTGGCAGGGCATTCAACGTACATGACTTCTTACCAGTCCGATGAAGTGGTGTTTGGTTTACGTTGCCTGTCCCACCACTACACTGTGATGGTTTAGTACTGCACAGGATACACACTATACTGATGTATTGAACATCTGTGAAGGTTCCAGCATGCAGTCGGCTTTACGAAACCCACATTAATTCTGGATACTAGGACTGCATCACTCCGAGTCAAAGTCCCGACTCCAAACTATTCAATTAGAAATTAACCAAACCTTTGTTACCTGACGTAACCTATTGTAAGCTAATTTAAGTTAGGTCAGGTAAAAAAGGTTCGGTTTGATTAATTTACAATAAAAGTCTCGGTGATGCGGTCTTGTTATTTATAATTACTGGGCTTTGAAAAGTTGACTGCACTCTGAAACCTTCATGGATGTTCACTACAGTGTACCAAAATGTTATACAGATTGGTTCCGAGATTTAGTTATGCAGCTTTATCAATTGTTTTTTATAGCTCAAAGTTTTCCTTTCACAAGCAGTTGAACAGTTTAGAATCAATGTATACAAAGGAGTTAGCTTGGATAGATTGAAGCTTCTACTATATGGTTTAGTTCAGTGTCCTCCTGAGGCAGACTCCTCCTGTCTATTTGCTAAAAACCAAGTGGTCAACTTCCATCCTATGTGGCATTTAAGAAGTCAAAGAATCTTATCTCTACTTCATAGTTTTGAATCAGACAAGCAACGAGCCCATCTAGAATCTTTTATATTAACAAATTTTGCATCTATTCCACTATTGTATATCTACTTTCCAGGTTGATGCAGCCCAGATGGAGGACGGGAAGGAAATGAACAGTGAATAAGACTGGTGTTGATGCTGCTTAGAATGAAATGGAATGACATAACATGAATGGAGCCTTCGTTGGAAAAGATATTTCTAGAAATGACTGACCAGATTCAACATTTGGGAAATCTGTGGACGCAGCAGCCCTGTTCTACCATCCACAGGCATTCCTGGAAGAGCAGCAGCCGTCCTAAGAGGAGAGATATCTACTCACTCGTCCCTTTGGTGGATATGAGTGCCTGTAGTCCAGCAGATACCCTAGTTATAGACCAATAGGTGTTCTGATGTCTGTTCTTATGTAATGTTGGATAGAAAAATAAAAAATTGAAGATATTATATTTATCAATATCCTGTATAGGTTGTAAATTCTCTTTTAAATATCCCGAGGCACACAATAGCCCCAGGCACACGCGATTATAGGCTGGGGCTAAGTTTAAGGAGCACTTTCACTGTAGCTCCGCCGTCACGTGAAATTTGTAAAAAAAATAAATTTTAATCGGAATACTACCTTTATTCACCAATAAAGTCTACAAAATTTTCAACTTGGCTATAAAAAGGCTATAAACAATATATAGGAAATAGTAAAACGAGCATTACTTTGTAGTTAAAGAAAACAAATTATGCAGTTTGTCATTTTAAAGACACGCCAGTTTTGTAAATCGCTTAGCAGCATCAACAGCTTTTCACAACAGCATTATCGAATCAGTATCCGATAGGAACAGAACGGTATCAATGAGAGAGGCAATTACTATGGTCTTGCAAAGTTAATATAATTAAAGAGGATCCTTTCCCTCCGGTGTTATGTCAGACTACACCAGTTTTCCATCTCTAAGATCACTATTCCACAAACTCTTTAAAATAGTTTTTCCTCCCATCCAACTTACATCTTACAAACCCTTTTTCTTGAACACTTTACTACTCATAATAATTGCATCCCTGTATATACTGATGGCTCTAAATCCCAATATGGCTCTGGATGTACTGTTCTGTTCCCCTCCCAATACCAAGCATAGCCAGTGTTCTTACGACTGAGCTATATGCTATTCTCTTTGCCTTAAGAAAGCTAGTTTCCTACCCATCTTCATCCTTTGTAATTTTCACAGACTCTCAAAATTTACTTTCCCTTCTATGCTCCCTCTATACTATTCACTCTCTATTTCATGAAATGCAAGAATGGCTATTTTGCATTTATGTCCATAAAAAGTCTGTCTGTTTTTGTTGGGTTCCAAGCCATGCTGGAATTATCGGCAATGAACGTGTTGACTCGCTGGCCCATTCTGCTACTATATTAGGATGCCATCGTTTCACGAAAGTCCCAACCTATGATTATTTCCATTCTTTTCACTCCTTTCTATTTAACCGTTGGCAATCCTTCTGGTCTGATCTCTCAAATAATAAACTTTGTGCAGTTAAACCATATCTGCCTCTCCTTGGTCAGACCCAGGCCACAAGAATAGATGGTGTGAGACTGCACTTGCATGATTATGTATTGGCCACACTAACCTCACTCACTCTTATCTTATGACACAATTATCCACCAACCCTTTGTATGGCTTTTAATACCCTCCTCTCTGTACCCCACATTCTATTTTTCTGTCCTTGTTACACTGCTGCACGGGCTACAGCTTTCTCTCACTTAAGTCATCTATCTCGAGCTCCCCGCCTTAACCCGTAGAGTGCGCCATAGAGGTTTCCCAGTCCATTCATGGGTGCACAATTATGACACAATAATAAAGTTTCTACAGCCTGAGCTGTGGCTCACACTCTACGGGTTAATGATATTCTTACAGAATCACCACATTTCCACTTAGACAACATAACTTCCTTTCTACAACAAATACACATCCTTCATCTGATCTAATTCTTTGATTAGACCTAATTGCTCTCTCCCTCCTATAATTTACCTAACCATCACCTCTACTATACCGTCTACTTTTTAGATTAACATAGCGTCATATGACATTAGATATCTGGCGCTTGCTCCTTTTTACATTAACTAACTAATTAAAGAGGAATAAGTTTGTATAGTGTGCCAGGTAAAATATCTGGTTGTATCTTGATTGAGAGACTGAAGGAAAGGTTAATGTGGAACAAAGTTTAGAAGTAAACACCAAATGGTTTCAATCACACAACACTTCCTCACATCCCTGTTGCCAAATGCTATCCTACCCTCACGCCGCGCCCCTCTCAATGACACTAGACTCTTACTCACTGCTCTGCCGATCGTAAGATACAGTAACTATGTACTGTGTTATGCACATTTTGCTACACAACACTACACACCTGAAAGATCACTGACGTATAAGTTAACAAACATTGCAGTCGTGACTTAGAACTTAGCGGCCGGGTAAAGGCTGTGTCACTACTCATATATTTACTGCTACTCTCTATGCACTTCTATCAGGCACAGCCCTCTTTCCTTGCTCCACAAACATTCCACTTTAATTAACTGCTTTTTCCCATCATCCATCCTGTTCGTGGTCTTACTCTCAACTTCATACCTCTTACATTGGATTCTATTATTCTTTTCCTCAATTAGTCCTCCATTTGATTCTCTCTCTCTCTCTCTCTCACAGAGAGAGAAAGATCGATGAGTTACGAGTTACTGTGGTTCATAAACATTCTGTGTTAGGATGTCTGAACCACCGTCAAGACTCATCACAGCCTCTCCTATAGAAATTCTCTCTCCTTCCTTGTACTCTTAATGTATCTCCTGCAATCTCCTCCTCTTCTCTCTTTTCCTACCTTCCTTTTTTCCTTGTGCTCTGAATGTATCTAATGCAATCTCTTCCCTCTTTTCTTTCCTCTCCACTAATCTTACTCTTTCCAGCTTCTGTCTATGAATTTCAGTACCTACATAGCATACAGGTGTTCCTTCTTTAAGAGGTGAATCAGTACCTGCATAAACTACAATCCAGGTTGATTACAAGGCATTCTCTGCCCTGAAAGGTGAAATGCCAGCCTAAACACAGCTCCAGAGACTCACCTTCCACCCCCATGCTCCTTCCCTCCAACCAGTGTACAGCAGTCCCCCGTACAGGCTTCTTCAGACTGATGGTGTTGTATCTTGGTGTTGTATTCTGCCTGCAACGTGGTGTCAGTTGAGATTATTGTAGTATATAAAAATTGTACAGAATTTCTAGTCTTTAAATAATATTTACAAAATTCTAACGAAGTTTCTTTCTATCTCCTCTCTACTAATTAAACCAGAAATTACCCCGACACACACACAAACAAACACAAATACACTCGCCTCCATATTAAATCTCATCCATAAGCTCATCAATGATTCTCTCGGCATCCTTCATGGCACTGTGGATCTTGATTTTGGATACATTCATGAAGTCTGGTGAACACAAGACCAGGTAGCCTCTAGGGAATATGTTTGGGGATGTACTACAGGCTGTGGGGACAAATGTGTGTGAATTGGTTTACAGTGCATTATAAAGGTAAGAAGATATCGAATGGGTCGTCTTACAAATCTTTACTCTTGCCTCTTTACTATCACTATGGTAAGCAAAAGTACAGTAAGAATCCTGTGTACTGCAACAAAAACTTTTCTGATCAGTTTGGAGGCATTGTTCTGCATACAGATACAGCATGTGCCGGCGTCACCCACCGTGTTGGCATTAAATTTGACACTTTCATCGTACAAAATTTCAAAAACACAGAAAGTTATCAACAGAATAATCCGCTATTCATACGGTCTGTGCCTTATTATTTACCTGGTAAAGCATCTTTCAAGTTATGTTAGGTTATGTTTGATTAGATATGGTTTGATTTGATTAGGTTCGGTAATATAAGCTTTGTACCCAAAAGTTAGGCACGTGCCGTATCTATAACCAAGCACTACAAGGATGCAGCTTACGTTAGGTTATGGTTAGATTAGGTTATGTTAGATTTGGTTAAGTTGATTATTAAAAGCTTTTGGTAAGGATTCGTAAGACGACCCATTCGATATCTTGTTACATTTATAATGCACTGAAAATTCAACCTCAGATACTTGTTCAGATCACCTCAAACAGTTAGTTGGTTAGGTTAGGTTACGTTACGTTTAGTTAGGTTGTTATGTTATGATAATTTAGAAGCTATCAAATGTTTTCTATGACTAATAGAATGGTGTTGTGCAGGGTGCAGACGCCATTTTTTCCGTAGACACACGCCATTCTGGTGAGATGTAGAAAATTACTGAAAAAAATTGCTTTGTTCGAATAACCTTCCCAGAGCTGCAGTTAAATAAGCCTAACCAAAACTAACCCTACCAAACCTAACGTAACCTAACAATATAAAAATCGTATTTTTTTTTCTGTAATTCAGCGGCATAACTGTTTGAGGTGATCTAAACACGTATCTGAGGTTGAATTTGCAGTGACGTAAGGCACGTGTCGTATCTATAAGCGATCATTTACAGGTACGGCCTTATTCGTACAGCTGCCGTACCTGTAAGCACTGCCTCGATTGTATGCGTTGCATAGGGGTCAATATCAACGTGGATTTTATTACCAAATCCTGCAGCTTATGGTGACTTTTCTTCCCAAATAATACAATTTCCCTTAACTTCATGGCATTATGTGTAGCTGCAAGGAAGAAGAGGTTTGTGTAAGTTAAGCAAGAGTTATATTACCTTGTGATTTGGTGAGAATCTTGAGAATTGCGTTTTAACCTCGGCGGTCCCGCCGACAGCCATATAAACCATCCTACGCATTTACGGGGTCACATTACAGTCTCACTAAACCCATATTTTGTATATATATATATAAAATTGGAGGTATTAATTTACATCATCATCATAATGCTCTAGAGAATGGATTTACAGGAATGAAAAACCTAACTACAATAGTTAGATACATATTTATTGAACACACACACACACACACACACACACACATAAGAACATAAGAAATGAGGAGACTGCAAGAGGCCAGTTAATGACCTACACGAGACAGCTATTTGTCCCTCACCCTTGGAATAATCCAATATTTAGCCATCCCACCTGTCATCCCTATCCATACTCTGATCCAACCGTCTTTTAAAGCTACCTATTGACTCAGTACTTACTACGTTTCTATTCAGCCTATTCCAATCGTTCACGACTCTGTTAGTGAACCAATATCTACCTATGTCTGTCCTAAATCTAAGTTTTTTCTAGCTTGTACCCATTTCCACATGTCCTATCCTGACAACTAAATTTTAAAATCTGATCAATGTTTCCCTTATTAATTCCTTTTACCCATTTGAAAACCTCAATCATATCCGCTCTTGCCCTCCTTCTCTCTAGGGAGTGGAGATTAAGACGTTTTAACTTATCTTTCTATTGTAAATTTCTCAGCCCCTGAATCATCTTGGTCATTCTTCTCTGAACTGCCTCCAAGGAGCCTATATCCTTTCTATAATAAGACCATAATTGAGCTGCATAATCTAGGTGGGGTTTAATTAGCACTAAATACAACACACACACACACACACACACACACACACACACACACACACACACACACACACACAATCACACAGTTAAATAGACCATAGTAACAATATAACAACAATTCCCTAATACCAAACAGTATAGGTAATACATGAAGGAGAAAGCAACATTAATATAACTACCTCGCTAAGCCCCCGTCCACACTGTGCCTTGTGCAGAGCTGCATGAGGCACTAACATGCAGCGCTGCACGAGGCACAGTGTGGACGGGCCTTTACTCAAACTCGTCATCAATTAAACATAAGAAGTAATCAAAGTCTTGTGATATGCTTATAAAGCCTTGCAAGCTTAATATATAAAAATACTCACTAAGGGCAAGGAGAAGGCCAGCGTACAACTTTCCTTCTTGACACTCTCTAGATCATTGAAAGCTAAGGCCCCTCTGTCTCTCAATCCCCCTTTTAAACTACTTGTTACTACCGCCTTCTGTTCCAAACACGTCAATTAGGAGGAATGAGCAATTACAGTAGTGGAGAGAGGTCGAGATCGAGAGCGAGAGAGAGAGAGAGTAACAAAGACAAGAGAGTGAAAAGAAAGTAGAATAGCCAAGTGGCAGTTACTCTCCTTCCCAATTACGTCAGTTTAGAGGAAAAGGCAATTACAGTATTGAAGGAGTTTAGCAGGAATAAAGATGATTAACCCTGCTAGGGTTAACGATCGAGAGACCATTCCCCTCTCCCCCCCTCCCCCAGGCCAAGAAACTGCTGTGAGTCAGGATCGAACTCGCAACCAGTGTTACATGGTGAGCTTATAAGTCGGTGGCTACAACGGTCACTAATATAAGGCATGCCAACGACAACATTAATTGAGACTCAGAGGAAAAAATCGAGACTGGAAGTAATGAATAAAGGGAAGAATGAAAAAAATGAAAACCATAAATTTGAAAAAGATGGAAGGGAGTTAATGCGAATAATGTAAGCACCATGAAAATATGGACTTAAGGTAGAATGTTTAGAAGCAACGTGAATATTAGAAATATAAGAATAAACCAAGTGGGCAGGTCTTTGTCATGCTCTTCTATTATTTTTTATTTTATTTTTATTTTATTTTTATTATTAAGTATCTCAAATGCAAGCCTGCTAGCTTCCTTTTCCTTCAAATGTTTTATATACATTTGACTAACACAGCGAACTATTCTGTTCCGTCAAAAAACTAGACATTTTAACAATAGTTATATCCCTTCAATTTATCATCCTAAACTATATAATTAATAACTCTTTGTTTAATTTTGCATATCCTCTGTTCATGTGTAGCTATGTATCACTTTATATTAAAAAAAAAAAAAAAAAAAATGCAAATACTCCAACAATTTATCAACCAGCAGGTAGACCAGTGGCTCCAAACCTTTCACATCATACTATGGGATAAACTTTAACATCAGTGAGCGTCAAGTAGAGTAATGAACCTAAGAGAAGTAGAAGTTTGTGAGGTGAGGTAGCCAATGATGTAGGAAACCATGGGATACAAAAAAAATATGGCTGTGACAGGCTATTACATGAGGGTTAGGATAATAAACTCTTGGGTGGTCTGGGTGATAGGAGGCTATTACATGAGGTTGAGTCAATAACTCTTCTGGGGAGTGATAAAAATAAGTTGCTGCCATCTAGGAATATATTCTATAAAAATGCGGTGTCCACAAGCTTACGGGGGGCGAGGGGAGGTAAGGAGAGGGGCATGAGGCAAATCTTTACCCAAATATGTAAGTCAATAAAAAAACATCACAGTACTAACAGCTGAAAAAATGATAGCACGTAAAGTGGCTACAAAAAGTACTACTTTATTTTGGGAGCCACAGAAGAAAAAGGTTGGGAGTTACATATATATACATACTACATAATTCACTAGCTACTTCTTTAACATCATACACCCATCATGCATCCTGTTTACTATTCTTTACTTTCACCACATCCCCTACAGATCCTATACATGTTGTAATTATTCTGCATTCTGAAAACACCTTAAATCTTGTTCTCTATCATAGACAGGTTGTTAAGGGAAGATTTGGTGAAATGCTGGTAAATAATGAATGCATGTAATGTGTGTCCATTTGATACATCTATAATATTCACCAACATTAAGGGGCACATGTTTTAGTACGGCAACATGTTTTAATACGGGTAATACGGAAATGTACTTTAAGATAATGTAAGTAAAGCAATAATAAAAAAAAATAAAATATCCGGGTAGTATCGCAGGAAAAAATAAAACAAAAGTTTGGTACGATATGTACTATAATGTTAAAATGCATAATGTTAACTAAATATGACTCAATAATCCAATCTATTTACTTTTGATCAAATTCTTTTCTTCATATAATTCCGTCACCACTAATTATACCATAATATTCAATTACAAAAATTTACGCTTCACAAAGTTAGTGGAGGTAAAACCAAGATCCATATCTATGGATCTTGGGTAAAACTACTACAAACTAGAGCCGATTTTTTTTTGTAGTCAGGAACAAAGTTAGGAACCTAGGCAAGGCACACCATACTCTATCTCATGCTGTCAATAATTATTGGTTGGATGTCTCATTCATTATCCTCCTCACACTCCGTGCCACAAACAATAAGGATCTGCATCACACGCCAGTGGCTTACTCTCTGACCAAGACCCCATACACTCATTTACCTTCCTTCCCTCGCTTTTTCCTTTCTTGCTTGCTTCTTCCAGCATTTTCTCGCCCTTTTTAATTATTTCCTTCCTTTCATGCCTCTTCACGCTTCTTCATGCTTCTCCCCGCAACCTCGCACACTTTAATACACGTTGACCCTTATCCACCCTTTCCTGTTACGCTCTTATTTCACCTTTACTCCTCTTTCCGCCCATTTACATCTTTTCTCAACCCTCGCACGACGCTTTACGTCCTCGCTCCAGGTGTGGCTGCTGATCCTGGCCAGTGTGTTCACCATCTTCATCAGCTTCGCCAGCGTAATGAAAGCAGAAGCGAGTCTTTCCTTGCAGCAGATGCGAAAAAGACCCTCTCACCACCTTGGGCTTGTGGGTCATCAAGGCACTCATCCAGGAAGGCAATGGAGGGTGGCCTTGTGTTGGTCTGTGCTGTCTTATAAAATCTATTGGTTCTATATTTTCTATTTTCTTCGCTTTTCGTGGTACCGATTTTGTTGTATGTGTGCCACTTTGCTTTTGTGTTTCTCCTTTCTTTACTTTTCTTGTTATGACATTTTAAAATTACTTTGACGATTTATTTCTAATATTCCGAATTACATTTGATTTTCTTCCGTTATCTTTTTCATATTTTTCTAGGATAAAAGATTTTGGGAACTGATATTCATAACATATATTGTAAAAAAAACTTTAGTTGGAACAAGAAGTCATCGTATCTTATTTATGCGTCCGACACATTACATACTGAGGTACTTACTTACTTACAATGATATGATAAGACCTCAAGAGTGGAAGTGACATTCTTTAGTGTGTATAACTCTATTTGGTGGAGGTCTGTAAATTTGATTTTATGCTGACTGTTCCATTAAAAAGGTTAACTTTAAGCATTTAAACTATCGAGCAAAAACTGCGTCATTGAAAAAAAACGGACATCATAATTGCATGTAACATGACTGAATAGGCAGATACAGCTTTTATAAATTCAACCTAAAAAGTCATGTAAACATGTGTTAATAAATCACTGTTCACGCAGGCAGTCTACCTTGATGCACGGGAAGGACTTTTGTATTTAGTGAGTTGATTATAAAAAAACAAACAAACAATTTATTCCAGGTTTTTCAAGGCAAGCAGACATATTCTACCCCCATGTTTTAAAATGTAGTACCACCAAAATAAACAATTGCTGTCCATCAACGCAGGCAATTGTCTTTTTGTCC
>JAXIVD010004346.1:35000-36757 GCA_036785275.1 Cancer borealis | reverse complement strand
AGGAGTGAGGCCAGGAGGAGGAGGAGGATGACGACAAGAAGATTAAGAAAGATAGATGAAGTAAAAAAAAAAAAAAAAGATAGTAGGTTGAGAAAGTTTAGACGTGACAAATGAAAAATAGAAGAAAGAAAAACAAGAACAAGCAGGAGAAAAGAAAACAAGAAAAAAAGACGAAGAAGAGAGACCAACCGACAAAAAAAATAAAAAGAAAAAACACGAACAAGAACATGAATAAGAAAAAAAAGAACAAGAGAAAAAAAGATAAAAAGAAAACAAAACAAAAAACGACTAAAAGAAAAACACCAAGACAAGAACAGAAAAAAAGAAGAAGATAACCCAACCTCCCCACATCCCCAAAAAAAACAAAAACGAGAACAAGGACAAGATCAAGAGCACACCTCCCACCCCACCCACCCTACACCTAACCTAACCTAACCCTCACCCACCCCCACCTTACCAGTATGATGCTCACCACAGTGGGTAGTGTAGACCCCTTGTGGTGCCTCGTCCCAGCTCGATCACCAATGGCGTAGTGATCCTCCAGGGCAACCACTGTCGGCTGTTGAGGTCACTTGACCGCCCCAGACGTGCCCACTCCAGTAGAGGCAAACGCCAATGTCATCATCCTCAACGTGAACCATGGCACTGTAAGAGGCGAAGATAGGAGTGAAGGGTGAAAGAGGGGAAGGGGGGGTGTTTAATGCCAGGGGTCACACGGGCAATTTTTTCATGGTCCACACCGAGTGAAGCCGCTTTATAAGTCTCCGCCCAACTCTCTAGATGTCAACCTACAGAAACATGGCTCACGTTCCGACGAAAATTATGAACGAAAATCAAATTTTTGGAAAAATAGTATACCGGTTAAATTTTACTGCGTAATATTATACATAGAACAAATATTCATAATGACAGTTGTAGAGTTTAATCTAGGTATATCAGATGCTGCAATGATATTCCTAATATCTGTAACTAGCTTCCGAGAAAATTAGAACAAAATCTATTTTTTGGAAGAAAAGATACGGTTTAATTTTAATAAGTAATTATTATACATAAAACAAATATTCATAATGACAGTTGTAGAGTTTAATTAGGTCTATCAGATGCTGCAATGATATTTGCAATTGCAATATCTCTAATAGCCTCCGAGAAAATTAGAACGAAATCTATTTTTTGGAAAAAAGATACGGTTTAATTTTACTGCGAAATTATTATACATAGAACAAATATTCATAATGACAGTTGTAGAGTTTAATTAGTCTATCAGATACTGCAATGAAGAGTGATAGTTATGGTATGAAATTTCCTATCATCATCACTATCATTTTACTGATACTCCAGTCATCACCATTATACCATCACTACACTTATATTCCAGTCATCACCATTTCCATTATCATCACTACTCTTACATTCTTGTCTTACTGTTACAAGTCATCACCACCACAAGTCATCACTATTACAAGTCATCACCACCACAAGTCATCACCACCACAAGTCATCACCACAACAAGTCATCACCATTACTATCATCCTATAAACTACCACCACCTTACTCCTCCTTAACTTACCGAGGAGTGCACACTGCCGGCCACATTGACGGCAGCCACGGAGTACAGCCCAGCGTCCTTGATAGAGGCGCCGTTGATGGTCAGCACATACCAGTCAGGCTCCAGGAAGGACGGCTGTAGGGGCGTGGAGGGCGTGGGTTACTTGTAGAAGGGGTTTGAAGGACGTGGGTTACATGTAAAAGGCATAAA
>JAXIVD010004346.1:17500-30000 GCA_036785275.1 Cancer borealis | reverse complement strand
TATTGATATTTTGTGGTTTTTATTGATTTTTTAGGTGATTTTGTGATTTTTATTGATTTTTAGGTGATTTTTATTGATATTTTGTGGTTTTTATTGATTTTTTATGTGATTTTTATTGATATTTTGTAGTTTTTATTGATTTTTTAGGTGATTTTGTGATTTTTATTGATTTTTTAGGTGATTTTTATTGATATTTTGTGGTTTTTATTGAATTTTTAGGTGATTTTTATTGATTTTTTAGGTGATTTTTATTGATATTTTGTGGTTTTTATTGATTTTTTAGGTGATTTTGTGATTTTTATTGATTTTTTAGGTGATTTTTATTGATATTTTGTAGTTTTTATTGATTTTTTAGGTGATTTTTATTGATATTTTGTAGTTTTTATTGATTTTTTAGGTGATTGTTATTGATATTTTGTAGTTTTTATTGATTTTTTAGGTGATTTTTATTGATATTGTGTGATTTTTATTGATTTTTTAGGTGATTTTTATTGATATTTTGTAGTTTTTATTGATTTTTTAGGTGATATTGTGGTTTTTATTGAATTTTTTGGTGATTTTGTGATATATGTTCATTCTCAAAATTTCTATGTATGTTTATTCTCTCCTTGTGGCTTATATAAGTATACAAGAGAGAGAGAGAGAGAGAGAGAGAGAGAGAGAGAGAGAGAGAGAGAGAGAGAGAGAGAGAGAGAGAGAGAGAGAGAGAGAGAGAGAGAGAGAGAGAGAGAGACTCACCTCGCAATTTCCTGTCTCTTTAAGATAATGGTGGACGTTTTTCCCCTTTTTTCCCTATATTTTTTTCCTTTAAGCTTCCAAATAAACTTTTTTTTTAACAGGCATGATGGAGATATTTTCTTTAGGTATTATTTAAGTTTTTTTTTTTTTTTTATAAATATCTATAACCTTTTTGATATTATTCATATCAATTAATACCTTTATTTATTTTTTTTGGTGTTACAGGAATGAATATGAAAGTGCAAAACTGTCTCTCTCTCTCTCTCTCTCTCTCTCTCTCTCTCTCTCTCTCTCTCTCTCTCTCCTCTCTCTCTCTCTCTCTCTCTCTCTCTCGTCATATATGGCTAATTACTCGCTTTTTGTGTGACTTTTCTGCTGACTAATTAATGTGAAAGCAAAGATTTTTCCTTTATCAATTTTTATCTTTTATTTTTATTGTTGTTCAAGGCTACGTGACATATCTTGTGAAACCTAAAGGAAAGCACTTCAGTCTTTCAGTATGTAGCCCCTCCTCCTCCTCTTCCTCCTCTTCCTCCTCTTCCTCCTCTTCCTCTTCTTCCTCCTCCTCCCCTCACTTCAACTCCTCTTATTACCACTGATATAACTTCCTGCTCCTCATTCTCACTCAACTCAAGGTCATCTCTCTCTCTCTCTCTCTCTCTCTCTCTCTCTCTCTCTCTCTCTCTCTCTCTCTCTCTCTCTCTCTCTCTCTCTCTCTCTCTCTCTCTCTCTCTCTCTCTCTAATCTTTCAATCTTCTCCTATTCCTCTTCTCATTCCTTCACACATACATATAATCGCCTCCCATTTTTCTCTTAACCTTCATTTAAATTTTTCCCTCCCATGCTTCCCCTCTAATTGCTACTCATTTCCTCTTTGTCCTTGAAGTTTCCCCTTACCTCATTCCTTAATCCCTACCTTCCCCTCAACCCTAAAATCCCTCCATCCCTCCCTCCCTCCCTAACCTAACTTTTCCTTCCCCTTTTTCATCTCCTCCTCCTCCTCCTCCTCCTCTTTCTTTCCCTTCATCTCCTACATTTTTTTTTTTGTATTATATTCCATGTCTAATTTTCATTTTGCTATCTATTTTTTTTTAATGTTACGTTCATCTGTAAAAATATTTCAAGCCTCTTCCAACATTTTTATTTGTATTTTTTAAAATCTAATCCTCGCATTCAATATAAATAAATCAATTGAACCTTAACTCCTGCACCTCCTCCTTCTTCTCCTCCTCCTCCTCCTCCTCCTCCTCCTCCTCCTCCTCCTCCTCCTCCTCCTCCTCCTCCTCCTCCTCCTCCTGCTTACCTTGTATTGATTGCAGAAGGTCGAGGTGAAGGAAGGTGGTTCAAAGCACTTTCTGATAGACACTTCACACTCTGTCTCTGCTTTCCCGTGATCGTTCTCAATAATACACTTGTACATGCCAGAATCTGTCCCCTTGGCCGGTCTGATCTCCAGGAAGGCCTGAAGAAGGGGATGAAGAAGGCTGGATGTACTCTTTGTTGTGATTAAGTGAGGGTTGGAAGAAGGAGGGGAAAGTGAGAGTAAGGAAGGGATGGTAGGTATAGGAAGGGTAAGGATGGGTGAGAATGGGATTGTGAGAAGGGAAGGAATGGGGAAGGGAAGGGAAGGGAAGGGGAGAAGAAAAAGGAGAAGGGAGAGAAGGCGTTATGATGGTTAAAGATAAGGGAAGGGAGAGGAAGGGAAGGGAAGGAATGATAATATTGAAAGAGTAAAAAAAAGAATATTTAATCGAGGCTAATATATAAAAATGTATAATACCTTAACGAAATGAATCACTATGAAATACAGTGATAGTTTGTGAAGAGAAAACTGTTATACGCATAGAACACGTGGCAGTGGCGTGTTCATCACAGGCTGAAAGAAAACGTGATCTGGTATAATATTATAACGTAAAGAAAACGGAATACGTGGGGAGACTGCACAAAAAAATACACTTAACCAAATGAAGACAAAAGGGAGGAGAACATTTTAGAATATTGCAAATTAAGCTATAAGTGAAGTGTAGGAGGATGAACATTAAGAAAGTAAATGATTAGAGCCACAAGAGAAATTAATAATTATAACGAAAAGGAAGAGGAAAATATCTGAATAAAGTAAAACAATGAAATATAATAGACAAAAAAGAAGAATATAGAAACTAAATCAAATAATAATGAAAATACACAGTCGGTTCACTAAAAAGAAAGAAATAATGATAAGTGTAATTGCAGTAAAAGTGTCAAAATAAAGTAAAGGATAAGCAATAATTTAAAATAGTGAATAATTAGAAACAAATAATTTCCGCTGATATTATGAAAAGTGTAAAATGAAAGAACGTTTGTATTTATTAAACATAGGAGTGAAAACAAAAGTAATAAAAAAGACAAATTAATAAATAAAATTGGCTATACTAGCTATACAATTTTTTTCAAATAGAAATAAAGAAAAAGAAAAAAAGTTACTGAATGGTGAAAGAAAAGCATAAAATAAAGTTTGTCGTAAATAAACAAAATAAAAAAAATGAAAAAGGTTACTAAATAGTGAAAGTAAAATGAAAATAAAAATGTATAAATAAATAAAGAAAATAAACATGGCAAGAAAAAGGGATGCAAATTGGACTATAAATGAATAATAACTAATGATGAAAAACAGGAAAAATACTAAAAAGGGAAAAAAAGCTGAAAAACAAAATAAAAACACAAACAGACGTGCAAATAAAAAAAAAAATACAATTAATAATTAAAGAAAAAGTGGAAAGAAAAAAATAGAAATTGAAAACCAAAGATAATAATAATACTAATAAGAAAAAAATAACTAAAGGAGAAAGAAAACAAAAAACAAACAAACAAACATGCAACTAAATCAAACATACAACTCAAAATCAAAGAAAACGTAAATAAAGGAAAGAAAAGAAAATGGGAAAAGACATCACCAAAGAAAACGGAAGATGGGTTATCAACGGACGAGTTATCTTCTTTTTTTTTTATACCTGTTTCTGTAATGGACACAAAGAAGGGAAATTAGAAAATGAAAAGTGAATGAAGTAAATGAAGGAATGAAAAATAATGATAAAAACCGTTACAAAGAACAAAAATAATATAAAGTTTGATAATATAAACTCATAAACACGAATGAGAATGGAGGAATAAGTCAAATTCGTGATAATGGCTATAATTAGACTGATGATGATGATGAATGGGGTTATAAGTTGAATTAGTGAATGATCATAATTAGAATGATAATAATGATAATGATAATGATAGTAAAAACAATATCTAAATTGAACTATTAGATAAATTAGTTAATAAATACAAAATAATATAATGAAACTACACTAGATAAACCCTTTACTTCCTCGCTTAAGAAATAATCAATTAATAAATAAAGAAATAGATAGATAAAAATACACAAGCTGCCCCTAACTAACGCAATCCATGTTATGAATAAATAAAATGTAATAACCCCACTTAATAAAAACAGAAAATAAACACCAAAATAACCTTTGAAAAACAGAACAAAAATAAACGAAAAAAACAGAAAACGGAAAATAAATAAGCCATCCCTAAAAAAAAAAAAATCACATCCCCATCATAGGTAAAAAAAAAAACAATAACCCTAATTAATAAAGCATAAATTCAACACCTATATACAATCTCAAAATGAAAAAATATAAACTAAACAGAAAATGGAAAATAAATAAGCCACCCATTAAAAAAAAAAAAAACTTACAGTATCGCCGTCGTAGGTAAAGAAAACGCGATCCCCGAGCTTCACTTCCTTGCCATCCTTATACCACTTCATGTTGGGCACAGGACCTCCCTTCATGGTTACAGGAAGGCGAAGGATATCACCCTCGTCCGCACAGATATCCTTAAGTCCTTCGGTAAACTTGGCAGGACCGTCTGGCTGACCATCCTCCCTCGCGAAGCCTAGAAAGGAGGGGAAAAAGGTGTTTGATTGAGGGGAAAGGTGTGTATGTGTGTGTGTGTGTGTGTGTTTGTGTGTTTGTGTGTTTGTGTGAGTGGTAATTCTGAGAGAGAGAGAGAGAGAGAGAGAGAGAGAGAGAGAGAGAGAGAGAGAGAGAGAGAGAGAGAGAGAGAGAGAGAGAGAGCACTTTGCGAGGCACTCAAGGCTCTTAGGAAGTCTCACAAAGCTTACAAAGGAAAACAAAGAGAAAGTTGATCACAAAGATATGTTTCCACCTCAATATTTCCCCTCTAATTCGTCTTTTTTCCCCTCTTGTATCACTCTTATAGTTTTATCCTTTCTGGTTTTATTTATCTATTTGTTTGTCCAGGAAAAAACCCAAAGTTGTTATTATTTTTTACCTAAAGGAGGGAAATTTACCTGGAGGGAAATTTACCTGAAAGGGGAAACTTACCTGAAGGGGGGAATTTACCTGAAGGAGATAAATTTACTTGAAGGAAGAAAATTTTCCTGAAGGAGGGAAATTTACCTGAAGGAAGAAAATTTACCTGAAGGAGGGAAATTTACCTAAAGGAGGGAAATCTTTTTGAAGGAATAGCGATTTCAAGGACAATTTGCTTCAAGTATGGAGGGTCTTGAAGGAAGGAGGAAAAAGGTGAAGGAAACTATGCAGGGAAAGAGGAGGAGGAGGAGGAGGAGGAGGAGGAGGAGGAGGAGGAGGAGGAAGGCTAGAAAGACTTAACTAGAGAAGAATGGAAGATGAAGAAGATGTCAGAGCAAGCAAAAGAAGAAGAGAGGAAGAAAAATCAATGTTAGAAATATTTGAAAAGTCAACCAGAAGAAAGTTTGAAAGAAAAAAAGAAAAAGTAAGAGAACAGCAAGAACAAGAACAAGAATAAGCAGAATAGGAACATGAATAATAATAATAATAAGAAGTAACACCCATCCACACACACACACACACACACACACACACACACACACACACACACACACACACACACACACACACACACACACACACACACGCCAACTCCAAATAACCCAACAACAACAACAACCCCCCCCCACACCCACACACCCACACACTCACCAAGCACTGATAGCTTAGCCGAGGAGGTAGTATCGCCTTCAGGATTCTTGGCCACACAAGTTATCTCGCCTGTGTCCCCTTCTGAGGCCGCATCGATCTGCAGACACACAGAGCCATCGGGACCTTCCACTTGCTTGTAGTGAATGCCATCTAGGCTTAGCGGCTGACCGTCCTTCAACCTGCGTACGGGGAAAGAGGCGGTGAAGGAGTGAAGGATAGAGTGATAGAGGAGTGAAGGAGGTGGAAGATGTGGAGGAAGAGGAGGAAGTGGAGGTGATGAAGGTGTAGGAAGAGAATAAAAAGAGGAGGTTGTGGTGATGATAGTGGTGGTGGTGGTGGTGGTTATGGTGGTGAATTTCTTATCCCACTCTTTCCTTCCCCTTTTTTTCCCTTTTTTCCTCTTCCCTACGTCCCTTTTAAATCTTCCTAAACTAATAATTTCCATTCCACCTTCCCCTATTTTTCCCTTCATTCTATATCTTCCCTTGTGTTCCCCTCTTATACATCCTTTTAATTCTCTTTTCCCCTCTATAATTAGCCACTTGGACCCAATAATGCCTTTGTTCCTTTATTTTCTCCCTTTTTAAATCATCCTTATTATCCACTTTTCATAGATCCTTTCAACCTCCTTTTTTCCCTCTATAATTAACCTCTGACAAACACTGCTCTTTTTTCCCCTTTTTCCCCTCTTTTAAGATCTTACATAGTATTCCCCTTATTATTATACGTCTTTTAACCTCCTTTTTCCCTCCACTTTCCCCTCTTTCCCCCTCTTTCCCCCTATTTTCCCCTTTTTTCCCCTTTTTTCCCCTCGTCCCTTCATTATTGTGACCTTTGATCCTCACCATTGGACTTCTGGTACAGGTGACCCTCCAAGCTTGACCTCCATCCTGACGGGGTAACCCTTGATGGCCTTGATTGGCCTTAGGCTCTGCAGGAACTCTGGCTTCGAGGGCGGTGCTGAGGGGAAACAGAGGGGAGTCAAAAATGATTGGGGATTATGAGGCAGTTAGAGGTAATGCTAAGAGGAGAGTCATGCATATTTTTTCAAGGACAGGTTAGGGATGTGAGGGAAGGTTATTTTTGAGACTAAGGGGAATGCAAGGGAAGAGTGAGGGGAAAAGGTGAGGTTTGGGTAGCTATTGAAAATTTAAGGATTATTTTGTGGGACGTGAAAGAAAATAAGGGGAAATTTTAGGGATATTTCATGAAGGGGGAAAGTAAACATCAGTGGGAAGTGAAGGGACATTAGTGATCATAAAGGGGAAAGAAAAGTGAGGGCTTAAGGAAGAGAGGAATTGAAAGGGAGGGGAAATACAAAAAAAAACGCCAAAAAACCAAGAGAAATAACTGCAACCCTCTGAACCAATAGCAAGTTATGATTTCCATGACGTCACGGCGTCGACACAGCATCTATCAATCACAAACTAGATCAACTACTACCTTAACCAATCAAAAGTGCCGCCTGCCATGACGTCACGGGGCGGGTATATAAAGGGGGCGAGACTCACGAACGACGCTCAGTTGCGCGTCGGCCTCGCAGGAGCCCAGGTCATTGGAGGCGGAGACAGTATAGCGTCCCATGTCCTCCTCTGTAACGCCTCTGAACTCCAGGTAGTACATACCCTCAGCCGTGACCCCAATGTCGATCACGTCTGAAGGATACATCTGGCGACCGTCCTTCAGCCTGGGAAACGAGGTCAAAGGTTAATTTTAGGTCATGCTTAGGTCATACAGTTAATTCTAGGTCATGTTTAGGTCATAAAGTTAATATTAGGTCTTGTTTAGGTCAAAAAGGTTGTGTTTGGTTGTAATGCTCTTGGGAAGCGAGGTCAAGGTCAAGGTGGAGGTCAGGTCAACTCACCACTTGACCTCAGGCTTGGGGAAACCGATGATCTTAGCCTGGAAAACACCTGGCTGGAATTCCATGACCTTGAGTTCCTCTGGCTTCTTGGTGACCTTAGGCTTCCTCCTCTCAGCTGTGGGGGCGAAGAGGAGGTGAGAGAGAGAGAGTAAAAACAGGAAGGATAACAATAATGCAATCACCACAATCACCACAACCATTACTTACGTCTCACAATGAAGGCTGTCTCAGTGCTGATCTCGCTGACATCATTCATACACTTGAGTCTTAGCTGTCCTGAGTCTACAGCTGATGCTTCGAGGATGGTCAAAGAGATGGTGGCTTCGCAATAGGAGGTCTTCTTAGAGGCCATCTTAAACTTGGCGGAGGCTTCTACATCGTCACCGTCTTTGCTCCTGTGGGGTGGAAGGAGGAGGATTGGGTGGTGTGTTTTGTTTTTATGGGGGGTTGAAATGGGGGTTCAAGTGTTTTTTTTTTTTTTTTTTTTTTTTTTTTTTTTTTTTTTTTTTTTTTTTTTTTTGCCGGGAGGTGGTGTTTAATAATTTTTTTTGTTTTTTGTTTTCTTGTTTCGTTTTGTTGCATTATTATTATTATTATTATTTATTTTTTGCTTTTTGTTTGGTTTGTGTTTTCTCTATATCACACACACACACACACACACACACACACACACACACACACACACACACACACACACACACACACACACACACACACACACACCCTCCACCCACACCCACCAATACTCACCATACAAAGTTAGGTCTGGGTGAGCCCATGACCTTGACTGTAAGGGTGACGTCTTCACCCTCAGGCCCTTGGGTGATGTTATCAAGACTCTCCACCCAACTACACTCCATTTTCTTCTGGGTGAGGTTGGCGGATGACTCGCAATCACCCACCAGACTCTTGGCCACGACAGCAACCTGGGGGAAAAATGGGTGAATGAGTAATGGGTGATAAAAATGGGTGAATGAGTGATAGGGGATAAAAATAGGTGAATGAATGATGGGATAAAAATGGGTGAACGAGTGATGGGGGATATAAATGGGTGAACGAGTAATAGGGGGATACAAATGGGTGAATGAGTGATGGGGAATACAAATGGGTGAATGAGTGATGGGGATAAAAATGGGTGAGCGAGTGATAGACCAAACCCCATCTACCAAAGGACTTGAAGTAGGGCAGTCTTCACCGCCTCATATATATCGTTTCCAGGGTCATGTTAGCACTGCAGATGTACAGTCCCCTGGCATCTGTACAAGGCTCTCCCTAACCTTAACACTGGTCGCAGGGAAAGTATACCAGGCTCTTCTCTCTCTCTCAATTATCGGTGCCATTAAGACATTCACATATTTATTAACACCGCCATTATAATCGTGAGTAATTAGTGATCAGCTTGAGTATAAAATGTGTTGTGAATAATTAATTAGCGTAATAATGGAAGCAAGATAAGGTGACCACATTGTGTCATTATGGAAAAGACTCCATGACGACAATTTATCGGTAATTATTTACATTATTACACTTATTTGTTATTTTATTTGCTTGGTTTAGAGAACAATTAGTGGAGCATTGCAGGATATATATATATATATATATATATATATATATATATATATATATATATATATATATATATATATATATATTATACACACACACTGTTCCTCTCCTCTCGATTGTAGTATTAATGTGATTGTTCTTATATTACAGCTGCCGCCATTAGACTACTCCTCCTCCTCCTCCTACTACTACTACTACTACTACTACTACTACTGCTACTACTGCTACTACTACTACTACGACTACTACTACTACTGCTACTACTACTACTACGACTACTACTACAAGGGTCGTTGCGTCACAGCCTGGCAGGTGGCGTGGAGTCTGTAGCCATTATGCCTCCTGTCCATCCTTGTCTTGGCAGGGGTGGGCGGTGGGCAGAGGGCGCGCAGGGATCTCTCCACGCCCCTGTCTCGTGTGTGTGGCGCGGCGCCCCCACCTCTACCCTACCAGAACATCCACCGAGGGAACGTCGCCCCCTTTGGATTATAAGGTAGTTGTGTGTTTCTGTTTGTAGGTTTGTAGGTTTGTAGGAAAAAAAAAAAATTTATAGTAAGATGATTTTTTTTTCTTTCGTTTTTTCTAATTGTTCGAGAACTTTCGTGATGTAGTTCTCTCGTTCTCTCGTTCTCCCTCCCTCCCTCTCTCCCTCCCTCCCTCCCTGCCTCCCTCCCTCCCTCCCTGCCCGGCCTCCCGTCCAGAAGCGATATCCTTGTTTCTAGGCTAGAGCTGTAGGTGAGAGAGAGAGAGAGAGAGAGAGAGAGAGAGAGAGAGAGAGAGAGAGAGAGAGAGAGAGAGAGAGAGAGAGAGAGAGAGAGAGAATAACGTCTTTTATTTTCCCCTAAGTTGATCCTTGTCAAATCCAGCTTATGTTTCCCTCACTTTAATGAAGTTTCTTTCCCTCCTCGTTTCTTTTATTCCCAGTGTCCTTCTTTCCCATTTTCTTTCCCTATTTTTTTTTTTTATTCCCTGTTCATCCTTTCGCTTTTTCTTCTCGTGATTGGCATTTGTTATTATCTAGGCACGTCTCTCTCTCTCTCTCTCTCTCTCTCTCTCTCTCTCTCTCTCTCTCTCTCTCTCTCTCTCTCTCTCTCTCTCTCTCTCTCTCCCTCTCCTCTCTCCTCTCTTTTTGATATCTTCCTCATCATTCTCTTCCTACGTGTATTTATTTTTAACCCAGAATATATGATTTTTGTCTCCTTTTCTCTTCTTCTCTTCTCTTCTCTTATCTATCTCTCTTCTGTTATCTTACGTTCTCTTCTCTTGTTATTTAGTATTTTCTCTTTTCCCTTCCTTTCTTCTCCTCTCTTCTTCTCCAATTCTCTTCTCTTCTTTTCTTCTCCTCTCCTCTCCTGTCCTCTCTCACCTCTCTTCATATCCTACATTCCTATCATCTCGCATTTCCTTTCCTTTCCTTTCTCATATTTCTCATCACCACCACAACGACAATCACCACCACCATCACCACAATCACCTCATTCTTACCTCCCCAAAGTCGTACTGATCCACGTCCTTTATGGTGAGACAATAGACGCCAGGCTCCGGGTTGGTAATTTCGTGTTTGTTGTCGTTCTTGAGAGGTATACCGTTCTTGGTCCATTGACACTCTGGTAAGGGAAGGCCGGACGCTCTGAAGGTCAAGGTGCCGTCCTGCTCCAAACAGAACCCAGTGTCTTCAAGGCCTCCCACGATTGTCGGCGTCTCGTCTGCCGGGAAGGAGTTGAAAGGTGTTAAGTTAGGATGTGTGTGTGTGTGTGTGTGTGTGGGTGTGTTTGAAGGTGATGAATGGATTGGAGAAGTAAGCGTGTGTGTGTGGGTGATTGATTAAGAGAGAGAGAGAGAGAGAGAGAGAGAGAGAGAGAGAGAGAGAGAGAGAGAGAGAGAGAGAGAGAGAGAGAGAGAGAGAGCGAGAGCTCACACACACACACACGCACACACACACACACACACACACACACACACACACACACACACACACACACACACACACACACACACACACACGCACGCACACAACACCCTTCAAAGCCTGTGATGAATCCCATGATTTGTAACTCATTATGAAGGATTGCTCAAGCGTAGGTAAGGGAGGAGGAGGAGGAGGAGGAGGAGGAGGAGGAGGTGGAGGTGGAGGTGGAGGTGGAGGTGATGGTGGTGGTGGAGACAAGTCTAAAAATATTCACTTCGTTTGGTTGTAATTTCTCTCTCTCTCTCTCTCTCTCTCTCTCTCTCTCTCTCTCTCTCTCTCTCTCTCTCTCTCTCTCCTCTCTCTCTCTCTCTCTCTCTCTCGTCCCTTTTCTTTCCTCTTTATTTGTTATTTTCCACTCCTCCCTTTCCCCTTTCCTCCTTTATTCCCTTCCTTTCTTTCTTCCTTTCTCTCTTAGCCCCTCAGCAAATCTCATTTCCTCCTCCTCCTCCTCCTCCTCCTCCTCCTCCTCCTCCTCCTCCTCCTCCTCCTTCATCAATCACAACACCGACCTAGTTTTATATACTACACATTTTGCTGAGGTAGACTTAAAACTTTTTTTTTATCCACCCCACACACACACACACACACACACACACACACACACACACACACACACACAGACACAGACACAGACACAGACAGAGACAGGCACACAGACACGCACACACACCAACACACAATATCCTCTCCCCTCTCTCCTCATCCCACACACATACACTACCCACACACTCTTCCACACACAGACACACACACACACACACACACACACACACACACACACACACACACACACACACACACACACACACACACACACACACACACACACACACACACAGGTAATACTTACAATGCACTTAACGTAGCAGGATCGCGTCTCAGAGCCCGCCTCGTTTGACGCTGTAAAGGCCAGTTTGCCATCGTCGTCCAGCCCTGCTTCACGTATAATAAGACCGTACTCCTCTCTCTCCTCGTTACGGGTGTACTCAAACCGACCACCGTCCTTCACCTCAACACCATTCAAAGTCCTGCAAGCAAACCGGTAGTAAGATAGGAAGGATCATGTAAGGAGTCCTTCATACACAGAAACACACGCCCCCACCCCACACACACACACCCACACCCACATCCACACACCCACACACACACGCATACACACACACACGCACTCACCAGACCATCTTAGGCTTGGGGAAGGCGTGGATGGTGACCGTGACGTGGGTATCCTTTCCGAAATCCACTAAGGCATCCTGGAGAGGTCCTGGCTGGGGCTTCACTAGGACTCCCATATTGCACTGTAGGATGCGAGGAAGGATGCGTGAAAGAAGGATGGATTGTAGGA
>JAXIVD010004346.1:10000-12500 GCA_036785275.1 Cancer borealis | reverse complement strand
TAGATGTAGACGAAGGGATACTCATATAAAAAAAATATATAAAAAAATAAATGGGACTCACTGTAAGGAAACTGAAATATAAGAGTAACCATAGAAATCGGAGAATCATAGAAAACGAAATGCCATAAAAAGTGCAGTGAAAATATAATGGAAGTCATGAAAATCGGAAAATTATCATAGAAAACGGAATGAAACCGTAGAGAACGAGAAATGGCAAAATAGAAAATGAACGAAGCCATAAAGAAAACTAGAAAATGGCCATAGAAAACGGAATGAAATCAGATAGAAACTTGGAATTTCCACATATGAAGAGGAAAAGAAAGGTGACAAATACAATGCAAACGTGACACACGGAACAAGAACAATTAAGTAAGCAGAGAGGGACAGAGAAAACGAGAAGCAGCGAAAGAAAACGGAGGTAGGGGCAAGTGGTAGCGTGAACTTAGAACATGGCTTGAGGAGAGACTCTGCCAAATGCCTTCAAAGAAAATGGGAGTTCGTCTCGTGGAAAAGTGGACCCAGACGAAATAGAAAATATATAAAAAACGTAGAATATAGCATAACAAAAATAGAGATAAAAGAAAAGGAAGACAAACAAAGAGGAATACATAGAAAACAACAGATAAAGAAATAAATGCATATGAAAGATTGAGGACTGAAAATTTATTGATTATATGTTATAAGAAAAAAAAATTAAGTTACAAAAGAAAACATTTAGTCGTTTAAAAAAAAAATGTATCAAAATTGACAAAAAGAAAAAATACAAAAATGTAATAAAATCCACACCAAAAAAAAAAAAAAAAAAAAAAAAAAAAAAGAGTCTTATAACACGAGTTTATCCAAAAATGTCACGACGTGTTTGGAAATAGACACACAAAAAAAACGTCAACGAGAAATCCAAGTCCTGAAGAAAACGTGAAGGGACAACAATTAAACGGGGAACTATTATTAACGACTTCAAAATCACAAGGTCATATACGCCAATTAAAAAAGAATATATATAGAATTGAAAACACATCATATTAATTTAAGTTTCCTTTGTCTTCTAGAGGTGTAACTAAAAGGACTTATAATTTTGAACCTTATGCAAGAGTATCATAACTTCTACATAAACAAAATGACACTTAATAAATATGACGTTAGTTATTTTCTTTTATTTATATATATTTTTTATTGGCGGTTGTGACTATTTTGGAAAACTGAAACCCATATTATATTGAGCTCAAAATTAAGTGAAAGGAGGAGGAAGAACGATTGATAATTATGTTTTTACAACTTTTAAGACAAAGGAATCTATTACGACCTTTGTGTATTGTATGGAAGGAAAACGAAGGACAAAGGAAGTAAAAGGAACACATAGATCAACCAGATGATTAAAGGTATTACAGTGTTACCATTTCTTAGAGGGGAATAAACATTTAACTTTATACTTAATGACGAGTAAGATGAATGAAGCGTTGATTTGGCAACACTGATCCAACAAAAAAACAGAGAATTATCATCATTATTATTATTATTGTTGTTGTTATCATTATTATTGTTATTATTTTCATATTTCATATATTTAGGATATTTACTTTCATGTTTATTTAAAGCAACAATGAAGCTTGATTACTTACGAAATTACCTTGAAGCAACATTATTTAGGATTAGTAATTAATTAGCGACTGAGGCAGTAATCCAGGCAATTACTCAGGCCAGTTGGACAGGTGTTGCAACTGCCACACCTGTGATTAGATGTATGCATGATGATGGGTGTGTGTAAGGTGGGATGACATGAGCAGGTGTGGAGGTGGTGATTGTGATGAATAGGTGTGTGTGTGTGTGTGTGTGTGTGTGTGTGTGTGTGTGTGTGTGTGTGTGTGTGAGTGTGTGAGTGTGAGTGTGTGATAGGTGCACATGTGTTATGAGGTGATTAAAACAACACAGATGCAAGTTATAAAATCAAGTAATCACTAAAAAGAAAGTGAGGAGAAGAAAAAAACACAAATATTGACCCAACGAAAAAGAAAAATATTAGAGAAAAAAAAATAAAGCAATAAACGATACGCAAATAAGTAAATAAATAAATAAAAGTAGAAACAAATAAAATATCAATAAGAAAATAAATAAACAAAGCAACCAAATAGAAATAATAATAATTTAAAAAAAACTGAGGAGCGAAATAAATGAAAATCAAATCAAATCAAATAATAAAATCAAATAAAACATAATATTGCCATTTCTACAGAACATAAAAAAAAAAAAAAAATTAACCCCCCTAAAAAAAACGGAAGAGATAGAGAGAAAGACAAAAAAAGAAAAAGAAAACGGAACATAAATAATAATCTCGAGGGGAACTTTTCTTTTTTGAGCTTCTACAATGACCGCAGCTTCTCGCATGCTCATCTGTGTTAATTAAGGTGCTAATTACACGACTAATTACGTGCGGCACGACCTTCTTTACCTGTTGTAAGTGTGAGGTGAACAAAAGCCTTCAAAGCCCACGGTGTCCTTACTT
>JAXIVD010004346.1:0-5000 GCA_036785275.1 Cancer borealis | reverse complement strand
TCACCAATTACCCAATCCAAGACAGATCACGATACACCACTCAAAACAAACACAAAACAACACCCTTGAATCGAAGAGTTGTTTTTGAATGCACTGGCAATGCTAACTTGTTTACATCTTGTCAGTGTTTTGTTTGCATCTTGTTTGTATGCTTATCAGTGAAGATGCAAAGGAACAATGGAGAAAAGATAATGGTTTCTCCAACCTCACTCGTTATACACTTGATATATAATGATTTGTTGACTCGTATATTCAAAGCCAAGCGAATGTATTGTGTGGGTTTACATTTTATTTATCTTAGTATTGTATTATTATTCAGTCCTTAATCATTTGTTTACTGGTCAATAGTTCCTTCGTTTCTTGGTATTCAAATGTATTCTTTTCATTTTGTGTTTATTTTGCCTTTATCGTTTAGTTTCTTGTGAATACTAAAAGCTCTCTTCTTTGTCCTGTTCAAGGGTAACGATAGACGATAGAAGAAGGATAGATAAATGGCTAGTTCTTTTTTTGATTTGGCGTTCACTCAAAGGATATCAGTAACCTTATTCTTTCCCTAGTATTCGTAATTCTGCCTAGTACTCCTAATCCTACTCCTAATCCATCCTAAGTTTACCCAATCCTCCCACTGTATCCTTAATCACTCACAAATACTTTTAATCCCATCCAATCCTACTGCCAGTCCATCCAATCCTTCTAGTAACCTTTAATCCTACTCCCAGCCCACCAAATCCTCTTCCAGTAACCTTAATCCTACTGCCAGTCCATCCAATCCTTCTAATAACCTTCAATCCTACTCCTAGTCCACTTAATCCTCTTTCACTTCCCTCCACTCACCACTTGACGGTTGGGGGAGGATTAGCTTCCCACTCCACGAATAGTTTCACTTCCTTCGCGCCCTCCTTGGCACACGTGTCCTTGAGTGGGGTGACGAAATCTGGGGGAGCCCGAACGAGGAGATCCCCCTGGGTGCTGGCCTCGCCGCATGTGTTGGTGAGCTGGGGGAACACAGGGTGGGTGAGAACATGATGGTGGAGGAGGGAGGAAGGAAGGAAGGAAGGAAGGAAGGAAGGAAGGAAGGAAGGAAGGAAGGAAGGAAAGAGGAGAGCGATGAAGACGTGGACTATATACAGGATATATGAGAGAGAGAGAGAGAGAGAGAGAGAGAGAGAGAGAGAGAGAGAGAGAGAGAGAGAGAGAGAGAGAGAGAGAGAGAGAGAGAGAGAGAGAGAGAGAGTGTGGGGGGGTGGGGGCAGTGAGGGTTACGTAAGGTTTGATTTGCATAGATTTACATAGGAATATAGACCATGCAGAGAGTACATAGATGGGCCTTTAAACTTTGTCGTTGAAAAGGATATGGAGGGTTGGAAGGAGGAAGAGGAAGAGGAAGAAGAGGAGGAGGAGGAGGAGGAGGAGGAGGAGGTGATGGAGATATACTTACATTGTCAAACAGAAACGTATTTAAAGGAATGTAAAATAAAGATAATAATGATTAAAAATAACTGCAAAAAATATCAAACCCAGAGAAAAGAAAATTAAAAGGCAATATAAGGTTCACAGTCCCCTTCCCTTCCCTTCCCTTCCCTTCCCTTCCCTTCCCTTCCCTTCCCTTCCCTTCCCTTCCCTTCCCTTCCCTTCCTCACCAGACACTTGTAGGTTCCTTTGTCAGTCCTCTCCACGCGTCTTATCTTCAGAGTGTAGAAAGTGTCATCTCTGGTCATCTTGAATCTTTCGTCAGCCATGATCTCCTTACCATACTTAAACCTGTCAACAGTACAAGGATGAAAGGATAGATACAGGGTGCGATTGTTAGACTGATAGTTAAAGGTGAATTAATTGTTAGTGGATGAGGTGATAGATAGTTTGATTGTTAGACTGATAGATGAATGTTTTGAGGTGAATAGATTGTTAGTTAATAGGATTGTTAGGCTGAAATAAAGATATTGACAGATGGATAGATGCTTAGTAGATACAATTGGCGGATAGATTGATACAGAATGGATAGTTAGATAGATAGATTGATGGATAGAGGTAATTATTTTTGTGCATAGATATATAGCAGATAAACTGACTAATAGATAAGGATTGCTATTAAGAAAACGAATAGATAAACATTGAATAGAATACATAAACTAATATACTTACACAGAAAAAGAATTAATAGATACATGGATATCAGATAAACTAATAAATTAAAAGATAAAAATCATTACTGACAAAACCAAGCATTTCAATACCTTACAGGATGTCTAGAAAAGGCTTCACAAATTGGATTAGTTGAATACTTGACCGCAAGTTTACTATCTCACGACCGTTTGATATATAAGATACCTTCCTTACATCACAACATTTCCAGGTAAGAGTAAAAGCAAGTGTTTGGCAGGTGTTTGTTACCTGATCCTAGTTAACGAGCTCATCACTATGAAGGTGGAAAGGTGTTTGTGTCAAAATATATTGTCTTCTGCTTTGTTCTAACGCTAAAGGAGTAAGGTAGACAGGTAAACCTCTCTTCTCTCCCTTCCTTTCCTTCCCTCCTTTTCCCTCGCCTTCCCTCCCTTTCCTCCCTTTCCATGCTCTCTCTACCCACCATCTGGCGTCTGGTCGTGGGCTTCCAGTGGCTCGAACCTCAAGAATGACATCCATATGCAACTTCTTTTCAGTCTCAGGATCAAGGTCCCGGGTGATTTGTGGGGCAGAATCTTGGGCGATGGTAAAGAAGTCTGATACTTGTGCCACATCGTTCACGGCGACTACCTGTGTGGTGATGGATTAGATAGTTAGATGGATGGATGGATAGATTGATAGATAGGATGACTAGCTAATCCCAATGTAATCCCCACCTAATCCCCACTTAATCCCTCCTTACCGTGTAGGTGCCGCAATCCCCATCCAGCATCCCCTTGATAGTAAGAGTCCAGAGATTGTCATTCACCTTCTCAAGCTTCACCCGATCCGTCGACTCCACAGGTCTTCCGTCCACCATACTAGAGGGGAAAAGGGGGGCGGTGAGGGGGTGAGGGGAGCGGTGAGGGGGGCGTGGGGGTGCGGGAGGGCAGTGAGGGGAGTTTGCAAGGGTTCTGGGGTGAGGGCACAAAGGGGGAGTGTAGTAATGAGGGGAAATAATGTTGGGGAGACAATGTTAAGGGGAGGTGAGGGGAAGAAGTGTTGTGAGATTTGAACTTGACTAAAACATATACCAGAGAGAGAGAGAGAGAGAGAGAGAGAGAGAGAGAGAGAGAGAGAGAGAGAGAGAGAGAGAGAGAGAGAGAGAGAGACAGAGAGAGAGACAGAGACAGAGAGAGAGAGAGAGAGAGAGAGAGAGAGAAAATCGTTATGAGATGAGGTTTTTTGATATTCGTAAAGAAATGAAAGGCGATAAGAATGGGAAGGAAAAAGAACTAGAGAATTGGTGATAAAGACGTAGCATGAGATAGAAAATAAAAGAAAGAAGAAAACAAACAGAAAAATACGAAGAGGAAATACGAAATAGAGAATGGAGGAAGAGAAAAGTGCAGGAAGTTTTATTTACTCGTTTGATATGAATTAAACGTATAAAGGACAATGATAACACTCTCTCTCTCTCTCTCTCTCTCTCTCTCTCTCTCTCTCTCTCTCCTCTCTCTCTCTCTCTCTCTCTCTCTCTCTCTCTCTCTCTCTCTCTCTCTCTCTCTCGCTCGCTCCGTCTGGCAATATTTTCTTTTCCTTATCATTTCCTGGAAGACCATTCCAAATTTTTTCTCCTTTATCTTTTCTTACACTTTTCTTACATTTTTCTCCATATATCTTCCAGAAAATCTTAGGGATATATTGCTGAACATGTGTGTTTGTGTGTGTGTGTAGTGTGTGTGTGTGTGTGTGTGCGTGTGCGTGTGCGTGTGCGTGTGCGTGTGCGTGTGCGTGTGTGTGTGTGTGTGTGTGTTTGTCTGTCACACACACACACACACACACACACACACACACACACACACACACACACACACACACACACACACACACACATACATACATACATACATACATACATACATACATACACTTACTACAATCTACGAGTATAGATATGTCTTTCTTCAATTTACCTAACCTTCTAATTCAATAGACTTACCAATCACTTCAAAACGCCTTTGTATACTTGCACCTGTACCTAATTATTCTCTACATTGAGTATCTAATGAAACTATTTTTTTCTATTTTGCCATTAATATTCTCACCTATGAATTCCTAATAAGTAGTCATTAGTATGTCCTTCTCACTATAAAGACGCCGGAATATTGCTGGTGCATCCTTAGTCCAAATGGCATAGTGGTAAAAAGTTATGATTTTCCTCCTTTGTCCGAACTCCCATAGGAATATAAATGTTCTTTGGCGTCCCTTTAGAGAGGAGTCCTACGAGTGGATGCTGATGTTAAACTTCACTCCAAGAAAGAAAATGGCAGTAGCAAACCAATACAAAAAAAAAATAGGTGAAACAATAATAACAATAACAATAATAATAATAATAATAATAATAATAATAAAAATAATAACAACTTACACATGGATTTGAGGAGTCGGTTCACCCTCAACCTCAATGCTATACTCAAGGTTATCACCGACAACACAAGGCACCTCCTTCCTCAGCTTCTTGATCTTGGGCCCGGCTACAGAGGAGAGGGAGGGAGGGAGGGAAGAAGGGAGATACGAAAGGAGAGAGAGAGAAAGGTGGAGGGAGAAGGGCAGAGGAAGATAGGAAGGGAGGAAGGCAGAGGGATATAGGAAGGGAGATAGGAATGGACAGAAAGGAAGGGAGGGAGAGAGGAAGGAAGGGAGGGAGAGAGGAAGGGAGAGAGAGAGATAGGGGAGGGAGAGATAGGAAGGGAGAGTAAGTGTGGTTAGGTACTCTCAATTTTGATGTTGGTTTACATATCATTAGCTTCACCAATAAGTAAATATAATCTCGTTTGTCTGGCATCCTGAGATAACAGAACCTAATGGTGTGTGTGTGTGTGTGTGTGTGTGTGTGT
>JAXIVD010004345.1:35000-36761 GCA_036785275.1 Cancer borealis | reverse complement strand
GTACCAAGTATCGTGATTGTGGTGCAGGGAGTGAGGCCAATGAGCAGACTGACCCCGTGACTCCTAACGTCAAGACAACCACGACTTTCATACCGATAAACACAGGACGAGTTCCCTCCTCTCCTCGTCATGCTGAAGGATGCTCGTGATGACAAAACTTAATGATGTTAATGATGGTAATAATTATACAATTAACAATGATAATCATTACTACTACTACTACTATTACTGCTATTACTACTACTACTACTACTACTACTACTACTACTACCACTACCACTACTACTACTACTACTACTACTACTACTACTACTACTACTACTACTACTACTATTACTATTACTACTACTACTACTACTGAGTAAGCAGGATGGGTTCGGGGTCACGACAAAGCCTCCACCAGCCCCTCGCTCCGCCATTACCATCTGTTGACTTGTTGATGCTGCGGCTGCCAGGCACGTCATACCTCCCGGCTCTCCCGCCCACCGTGTTTATGCCTGATTTATTTAATTATTATTGCACAGCTACGTCTCAATTAAAGGCCGATCAACATGTCGTAAATGGATTCCCTCGGTGGCTGTGACGCAATAAGTAATGGGGCGATGGGCCACCTGATGAAGGGGTGGCGTCAAATTAATAATCGGCCGGGGAGGTGAGGGGGACCGAGCCTTGAACTCCACCGACCCACGGAGACAAAGGGGACCGCAGGACTCGCCTCTCTCGCCCCTTGTGCATCACCTCTGGCTGTGTGATGTACCCGACTACTACTCCTTGTTCATCCCTTCTTTCCTCCTCCTCTCTCTTTCCCTTTCCTCCTGGGAATCCACTTCCATCAGCCCTTTTGTACCTTAGTTGTCAGTGTGACACCCTAATGGCGCCTGCCAGTGAGCCAGCATCCCTCAGCTGGCAGAATGATGCACCTGACTGACCCTTGACCCCGTCACCAGACCACCATTTACATCTTCAACAGTTTATATACTTCACTAAATAACCTAAACTTAACCTCTATCTGTGTTTCCGCCACCCTTGTATCACCTTCTTCGGCAGCTTGATATCTCAGACAGCACTTTAAATAACACCTTTGTCACTCCTGTACCTCTGTAACACCTTACTACCACTACTACTACTACTACTATATCATCTGCGCGTCCTCATTAATCCACCTTTTCTTCCCCTCTTCGTGATATATTCGACTAATGCCGCTCAACATGCACGTCTCCGCTTCCCTGCACGGAATTTCCTCATCCCAGGCCAGCACGTCAGGCACTCCTGACGGAGTTAATGAGGTAAGGCGCATAGCAGGTATTCCGGCGCCTGGTTCTTCCTGACGGGAGACAGTAGCAGGCGACGGCTTTGTTGTGGTCGAGGCCTTGTCTCTACACAATACAGTGACGGCCTCTTCCCCTTTTTTGTGGCCAATTTATATGCGGGAAGTCTTGTAGTTTTTGTCTCTGATTCTTTGTTTTGATGCACAAGCGGAAAGGGAAAGGGAGTGTTTTTTTACCTCCTTGTCGTGGATATGTCGATAAAAAATGTTTGATTGACGTCCTGTTTGGGTGATATTACACACACAAAAAACAAACAAACAAAAAAACAAATAACGAAACAAAAACATCACCTCGAGGATCCCGTCAGCAGATCAACCCTTGTAAGCCCATCAGCATTGTGGTCTGCATGGCGTGTCTTCTCCTCCTCCTCCTCCTCCTCCTCCTCCTCTTCCTCCTCCTCCTCCTCCTCCTCCTCCTCTTCCTCCTCCTCCTC
>JAXIVD010004345.1:7500-30000 GCA_036785275.1 Cancer borealis | reverse complement strand
TATCACCCTACCTGCACTCCCCAATTTGCATACCCAATCACATATCTTGCAATGAAACCTGAATCCTCTCCTCTCTGACCGCCTGCATGGTAGATGATGGAGCCATTCTTTACTCCTCTGTAACGAACGATGCTGTCTGTTCTTACCTGTATTTATGGGTCTGTCATAGTGTAATGTGGGCAAATATCAGGGTATAAAGTGTGGTTTAGTGAGGCGTGCTATCAACTAGCGACACCTGACTTCGTAGCCTAATAGCCACCTTAGAGCAGCCTGCCCCGATCTCATTTTCTTCGTTTAGTCTCAGTGGGCACGTCTTCTTGCCACGTGGCCCAAGGCGTCCCGGGGAAATGTAATGTATACGAGGCTTTCAGATCCGGCCGGAGGAGGAGGAATGAGTTAATGGCTTGATTCCACGGGTGACTTCATTATTGGCAATATTTCGTTTGGAGCGTGGAAGCAATCTGCGTGCGGCGGGTCGGGGATGTGGTCACAGGGTTCGGAATGGCGGTGGCGGCCACTACCTAAATGAGGCTGCAAGACTGGAGGGAAGAATCAAACGACTGATGCACGGACAGGAATTGTATCTGTTGTGTTTGAGTGACTAATTTATCATTGTATTTACCTTGATATAAGCTTTGCTTTAATAATTAGATGCGATACTGAATGCTTATATGAAGTATTGCTTGACTTCGAATGTCTGTGATCCAGAAGCAGGAGGAGGATAGGTAAACACGTTCAGGACTTATGATTCACATTTATACAGGAGAGAAAAGACCTCGGGATTATGACGAATAAACGGGAAAAAAAAAAAAACTAATATAAGCTGTCATGTGAAGCTCCTTAAACATAAACAAAAGAAAAGTTTTTGATAAATTATTATTGATTAATGTTAATCATATGCAGTGGTATGGGCAGGTGTAACGACAGCAGCATCACATCTGCTCACCACCGTCATTGCCACGCAGGTAAAAGCGGGGAAAGGCAGACATGCTGGGTCATACGGACCGCCCGACGGAACGAGCGTCGCACAACACCTTACTGTATCGTAGAAAGGTGCCAAGTGCCCTGTGTGTATGGTGGCGAGGCAGCTATCAGGGTAATCAGACACGCGGGGGATGTTTAGCATTAATATGAACACTGAATGAGGTGAGGTAAGTCCGGGAGGGATGTAGCTCTGCTCTATCTGTGACGCATCACCGCTGTTGGTCATCAGAGTATTGGTGTAAACTTAATAAATCCATCCAGGGACGCCAGACATGAATATCCGCGGCTGCTGCTGCTGCTGCTGCTGCTTATGGACTTCTAAAAGCATCACTAATCGATAATGACGGATGGTCGTCCTTCAATGATAGTGTTTGATGGCGGATGGAATATTTTTTTGCCTCCGTCTTATACTGCTGTGTTTCAGGATTCACAATTATTGATACTCTTTCCTATTGTGGCTTGTGTTACCGCTCCCGTTTGACTTTAAGGCGAGTAGATGAGAGAGAGAGAGAGAGAGAGAGAGAGAGAGAGAGAGAGAGAGAGAGAGAGAGAGAGAGAGAGAGAGAGAGAGAGACTCTCTCTCTCTCTCTCTCTCTCTCTCTCTCTCTCTCTCTCTCTCTCTCTCTCTCTCTCTCTCTCTCTCTCTCTCTCTCTCTCGTTACGTGCAACCACGTGTGACTTAATTTTTGAAACTCATTTTGGCTTTTCTCCGGTTGTACTTCACTCTTGTAATGATCATATTTTGTAATTTCTTTCCCTTTTCGACTCGATCCCATTGTCTGCAATTGGGCAAGGAAGCAACATCAGCAGCAGCAACAACAACGAGATATTTACATTAGCATAATCGAACTGGCTTGATGGCTTCTGGGTTGCCGCGGCGTCTATCAATATTGTGTATAGAGAGTGCACGCGGGCGATCAACCGGCGGGCTCGGGGGAAGGGAACAGGGAACAGACAAGAAGACGCTGTCAGACAGGCAAACATTGAGTGTGGAGTAAGTCGATCCTACCGGTGTATGCACGTATGTACTGTACTTGTACATTCAACTAAACACTGCTTGTTAGTCTTGATCATTAATATGATTAAATATATATTATTGTAATGGAAGCCTGTTTGAGTTTGACAAGTATTTTGAAGTAACACATATTGCTTTCGGAGATTAAAGTGATTTTCTTCAGTTTGTTTTTATAGCTTGGTATCTGAACACTAATGTCAAGGATGATATCGTCTTGTGTCATGTTCACATGTTTGCGGTAAGATGATTAAGAACAATTAAGTGAAGAATTGTATTAAAGCCAGTATGACGCATTCATTAACTGCTTATAACACACTTTGGGGAGGCGATGGTCTAGTGGCTAGCGGCCGGGCATACCAGCTCAGGGTCCCGCGTTCGAGCCTCGGCACGGGCTGGCCACTTTACTACGTTACTACCGCCGAGTGACCTAATATCACCTACATGCTGCCATAACACCATCCTCGCCGGGACTGCAACGTTATATGTGCGAGGAGCTTCCGCTGGCAGCATGAGCCTATCAAATAAGAAGAAACAAGGCGTCACTTAAAAAATCTAACCCACGCTACTAACGGGCGGAGGCCAACCATCTGAGGTCTCCTTGAAGCCTACCGGCACCATGGGTAAAAGATAGAAAGAAAAAAAAATACTGCTGCGGGAAGACAGGACTGGAAACAAGTAACTAAGTCCGTTTGGAGAGGAAGAGTGAAGGGAGCAGAGCAGATCTAAAGGTGAACAAATACAATTTATTGGCAAGTCAAATATAGTTTTGCCTCAGACGTTATTTTCAAGAATTGATTCACTCGTTATTTTACGACTAATTGCCAGTATATAGTTTTTCCTTCCTTTGCTTCTGTCAGATAGTATATGATTTAGTGTTGTTAAGCAGCTGAGTTTCCTGAAGTGTCCCCGCGGGCTGCCTCAGCAAGGTTTCTTACAAGTGTGTGTCTCCTCCTCCTCCACGGGGAAGCTCACATGGGAACTATTATTGTGTATTACAAAGGATGTGTTGACTCAAGGCTGGAGGACACAGCGATGATTAAGTCTGTTTATCAATATACAAGATTCACTTCATCACGCTGACGAGTTTGATTGACTTAAACATATGCCAAAGTAATTTAATGTATTTTATTATAATAATGTTTCGGTTGTTATATAAAGAAAATGTAATTATAGATATCCATTCCAGGCGATACTACGCAATGGGAAATAATTAAATATTATATTTGACTTAATTAAATGACTTACGAAATAAAAATCACTCTTCATTATACAACAAAAGTCTTATATCCACAATAACACCAGTATTTATTGAGAGTAACCTTGATAAAGTAGAAAATGCATGTTACAAAAAAAGAATTAACTCATGCTCATGAATAAACAACGAAGTCTAACATTTCCACTCTAACATATTTTTAAAAGAATTCTTTTGTTGATAAGAACTCAGGGAAGAACTTGGGAAGGACAAACTCCTAATCAACGTCGGTCACTGTCGCGTCCAATCACTGCGTCACTTTGCATCAGAGCTCAGCAAAAACTTACGAGGGAATGAGCAGCTTGTCCTTGAGGGTACGTGTGAGTGAGTCCAGCCTCGAGGTGGTACAGCGTCGGGCGGGTACTGGTGAAGGCGAGGCAGAAGGGAACGTGGAAGCGTGGAGGTGAAGTGTAGAACGAAACTTAGTTGTTTATACTGACACACACACAGGTCTCCGTGTCTCTCAAACACTGATGGATCATGAATACTCTGTACTGATAAAACCGTAACACCACAACATATTCTTGATCTACATGGGTCAAAATTCTCCTCGAAAGCATGTAATTTATCGTCGAATAAGTCTTAAATTGATTCTGCAGAAATGTTAAGCGATCGGTTAAGTCACTATATACTAAAATTCCGTCGACAATCTTTATAGCTTCTGACATAACTTAAGATTCATGTAATATTATCTAGTCTATACAATTTTTGAGCTGAAAGTCAAGGAATAGAGATACAAATAACATCAAGAGTGTGGTCTTGAAGCTGAAGTTACTGGAAGTATAAGAAAATAGTTACCCTGGAAAGTCAATATTCGCCTGAAATATAAATGCAGGAGTAGAAAATTGTGTGAGGTAAATTATGGCCTTGAGGTACGTGGAGAGCATATACTTTGTCCTGCGGAGGGCTGTCACTCACTGTGGAATATTTTATTAGAACAACGAGGAGGAGGAGGAGGAGGAGGAGGAGGAGGAGGAGGAGGAGGAGGAGGAGGAGGAGGAGGAGGAGGAGGGGTGGTCCTGAACCCCAATGGTAAGAACATTGGAGGATAATGAGATGTCTTCCCGCCGTCAACGATCAGTGGCGAGTCACAACAAACTGTGAAGGCGCGTCTGTAGCCAAGCAGAACAAACTACCAAGTGTCAATCCTGTACAGTAAAGTAGTTCCAATTTTCCTTGTTGCATTGGGTCACTGTAGGAGGCAGGTCCTTATTGACATTATCGAAGTGAGTCACAGTCACAGAGTAACACGTGTGCGACATCTGCCTACAGGACGTGATGCTGATGTGATCCGGGATAAAAGTAAAGTACTACTGACGTACACTGAACTAAGGTTAGGCACGTGCTAGTATGAACCTTCATACAACTATACACAAACATTACTTCCTTTCTTGTTGGTTCTCGTACCTTCCGAGGCATCTGAGGCACCTGAGGGTTCATGTGGAGGTGACGTGCGTCTCGGCGGCCTGAGTTACGGATGACACGGAGGGCGGAGAGGCCGTCGCTGGAAGGGCGTCGTCGTGCACTAAGACCGAGGGGCGCCATTAGTGGCGATGAAGAAAAATATCTCGGAAATTAAGAGAATTATCGCCCAGGATATCAGACCTGAGGCCGGTAAATGGTTTCGTAAGTAAGCGTTAAAGTATTCGCCATCGTCTTAAACGGCGCAGCCATCGCCTTACAACGGGATGGAGGCTGCGCATCGATAGGATCAGCGCCGCTAATTGGCTGCCCCGCCCCGCCTGTCCACGGTTCCGGCCTTACTCCTAAACAACAAGCAGATGGCTGTCACAAGCAGGCAGCCTTTCACTTGGCTTCCCTCCAGCTGATACAAGGCGACGATAACAACCAATGAAAGAGATACTCTCGTTAGCACCAGGACGAGGGGCATGGCGGCGTGCACATCCTACACGCACGTAATGGCACAACAGCACGCCGCCCTCCATCCCTCAAACCCAACCCAGGGTTCGAAGGTAGGAGTTCGTGTGGCCGAGGAAGAAATCGTGCTCGTCATCTTCAGCTGATTGTTTTTAATTCTCGTCCACCTTAGTTTATTGTTTTTCTTTCCTGCGTTCAGTAACTGTTTTTGCTTTCGTTCCTGCTGTCCTTCAACCTTTTTTCCAATCTTTTTGGTGTTTTTATGACATGACATGAACAATGTTGTTTTACATGTTCTGTGATTCTTCACTTCATTCTTTCCCTTCGTGGTCATTCATCTTCTCCTCGTTCTGCCTAAAGATAATGCATGAAGGAGTGAATCACTGCCGCAGTGGTCACCGGCACACCCTTCTACCACACCCTTCTGCCACACGGTAGCCAGAATCCCAATAACAACGGACCCTCATCGACAAATTGCTCGCCCACTTTTAAATATGACGCAGCCATCCTCCCTGCAGCTTGCCGCGCCACTCACTCAATTATGCACCGGCAGATTATCGCGATGATAGTACATATAATTAATTGCCGATGGGAGGATAGTAATTTAGCAACAGCAATGAATCATGTGTAGCCGCGGGTATTGTCAAGGCGACGGAGCAGAGCCGGCCGAGGGGTGCTAATGTGTGGCGCCAAAGGTCCTCCAAGAGATGAGGAACAGTGGCGCGTCCCGATAAAGGTGTTGCCCCGTTAGTGTACAAGGGAGGCAGCTTGGCCAGTGATATATTTGCCCGGCTGTTCGACACTTGGTCACCGATGTCGGTTCGCTACTGTGGCTGCATTAGCGTTTTTGTGCTCCATATCGTGTACGTATTGTGCGAGCGGCTATTTATAGGCGTGTATTTATGCACTGTATGTCTGCGAGGGCGTGTTCGAGGCGAGTTATCAGTGATATATATGATATCAAGTGAACACCTGCCGATATTTGAGAGCAGAGAAAGGGGAGCAGCGGGGAGTTTGCACGGCAAGGCAAGCAACAGGAGTTAGGCAATCAGGGGCCAAGGTAGTGACAAGGACATCTGAATCATGAAGGTGAGACAGAGCCGATCTTGGAGGAGGAATAGGAAGTGGAGGAAGAAGAAAAAGAAGAAGAGAAGGAGGAGGAGGAGGGGAAGATAGGCAGACACGGAGGAAGATAGATACAAGGATAAGAATAATGAAAAGCTGGAAGAGGAAAAGATTGCTCAGTATAAGCAATCTTGTTCCTACACTAAGACAAGCGAGGTGTACACGTGCCAGTGTATCAGTAGTATTACCTGAGGCTCGCGGCCACAGGACAGCAGGTCTGACATAAGGTACTCTCAACTCTGTACAGAATGATGGACATTATTCTACTCGTATATAAACAGAATTGATGCCTCTGGAAAGCCATCGAGTAACTTCAAAGACAAGCCGCTAATGAGATTTGACTTGATAGCGCATCTGTTTTCACCCTCATCCTCTTTCTCTTCCTCCTCCTCTCTCTCTCAAGTTGATATATACATGTGTGTGTTTGTTTGATAAATAAGGAGCAGGACCACCCGGTCACTGCCTGTCGCCAGCAGTATTTCTTCGCATGCTTACGAATCGTGAATTTGAATACAAAATGATATGCATATGCGTGTTCATTTTGTGAGTGTCGGGGCGTGTTTTTGGAAGTGGGCGGGAGGTGGGCCGAGTCAAGGCTGCCTCCTTGAATAATAGTCTATGTCGAATTGAATCTAGACTAAATTTGCCTACAACGCGGTCACGCCTAGATAAATGTAACAGGTATAGCAGTGAAGGGAGGGTGTGGACGCCTCGCAGACACGCCTCCACCTCGTTCCTCCCGTGACACATGACTCCTGCCTTCATCACGTCCTTACCAGCTACTAAGGGAAGGTACTCTCAGGGCCCACCGCATCACTAACAAAAAGTGGTTCTGGTGCCTTGAAGTAGTGCAGCTCTTTGTGTCATCTACTCATTGCATTGAGATTAGTGCAGACGTTCCTTCCCTTTTTAATCCACATGAATACTATTCCTATTTTCAAGTGTGCTAAGTCATGTGACGCAATTAACGAACGATGGTTTATTTTTAAAAGCTGTTTATTTGAAAAGAATTACTATAACCTCTAAAGTAAAAGATGTACTAAAGCTGTTGATTGTCATCTCTTGCTAGTGTATCTTATCAAAACGTTTCCAAATACTTTACAATTATTCCTAAGTTCACAATACTTGCCTTGAAAAGGATGCGAAGGCCGAGGATTAGAAGGAACTCGGCGCGTCTGTTCTTCATCACTATGCCTCACGCCAGTTTAGAGGCGCGCCCTTCTCACCTGGGCGGGGACTCAGGTGCCAGATGCGGGAGTCACCTCGGTAAACACGCGACCTTGTTGACAATACGGAGGTACGAGGGAGGGAGGGAAGGGCTTTATGAGGGAGGAGAGAAGCGCCGGGTGGATGCATGGGGAGAGGATATGTTGAGGAATGTTGGTCAATATCGAGGAGGCAAAGGAGGCGATGCTGAGAACTGACCTTGAAGGGACACAGAAGGAATGTAAGTCTGTAATGGTAAGGGAGAAGAGAATGTATGTGACTGTAAGTATGTTGAAAGGAAGCATAAGGACTGCGAAAGAGAGAGAGAGAGAGAGAGAGAGAGAGAGAGAGAGAGAGAGAGAGAGAGAGAGAGAGAGAGAGAGAGAGAGAGAGAGAGAGAGAGAGAGAGAGAGAGAGAGAGAGAGAGAGAGAGAGAGGGAGAGAGAGAGAGAGAGAGAGAGAGAGAGAGAGAGAGAGAGAGAGAGAGAGAGAGAGAGAGAGAGAGAGAGAGAGAGAGAGAGAGAGAGAGAGAGAGAGAGAGAGAGATGAATATGGTGTTCTATTGTGGGAATGTGTGGGACTGGAGAAGGGGAGGCGGGGTGAGGTGTTCACGGCGTAGTGGAGGGAGGAGTGGGCGGAGGAGGGAGAAGTGGGTGGAGGAGGGAGAAGTGGGTGGAGGAGGAGCTCTCGCAGGTGGAGCTTGTGATGGAGGAGACGTGCTGTGCTTTTCCAAGTAAATTATACAGTCTGAGTGAAAAGCGAAGGAAATTTGTGAAGAGTAAGAACCAAATCGGAGACGTTTCGATGCATAAAACATCTCTTCTATAAAGAGTTGAGTTCGTTTTGATGACATAAGTGCACCGCTGAGCCTGCCCCGCGATGCACCCAAGGCCGTAAAGTAGGTGGAAAGATTTGTTATGTTTCATGATACTTATTGTTCAAGAAAGTTGTACATCACCGCAGGAACTGAAGACGACTCGTCAAACACAACTTTAACTTGTGTTTCGTTCCATCATCAAGAGGAATATATGTTGAACATATTTATCTTTCACACCAAAGATTCCCGTCATTGGTTCCGTCATTCGTCAATGTTGAGTGTTGAGTGCAGTGATCGGCCGCCGCACTCAAACACAATACAGCCACAACTTGGCAGTGTTGAGTGTTGAGTGCAGTGATCGGCCGCCGCACTCAAACACAATACAGCCACAACTTGGCAGTGTTGAGTGTTGAGTGCAGTGATCGGCCGCCGCACTCAAACACAATACAGCCACAACTTGGCAGTGTTTCCTGTGTGTGTTGTTACGTTCATCGTAACTTTTCCTTCATCCGTCAGTCAGACTCACCGGTATAGATCCATTACGTAAACAGAGTCTACCAAGGAGTCCATTTAAGGTGGGGCGGCGCGTGTCGTCAGCACCATGTTGATGACGTGAGGCGCCGCCGCCGCCGCCGCCGCCGCCGCCGCCGCCGCCGCCCCGTCAAGGCCGAGCTGCACCACACACACTATATACAGGTGTCGTCACCTGGCTGGTCACTACCTGAGCGAGCTTCTTACAGAAAGATCAAGGCCGCTGAGGTCAAAAGGGCGGAGGGAGGAGGAGCACGAGTGCTGGAGGATGACTGGGAAGAGGAGGAGGTGTAGGTGATGCAGAAGGAGGAATTATAATAACGAAAATAATAATAACAATAATGATGATGATAATAATAATATTAGTAATAAAAATAATGACAATAACAACAATAATAATAATAATGATAGTAATAATAATAGTAGTAATGATAATAGTTATAATAATAATGATAATAATAATTATTATAATAATTATAATAATAATAATAATAATAATAATAATAATAATATTTATAATAATTATAATGATAATAATTAAATAATATAAAATACTATAATCATAATAATGCTAACGATGATAATGATAATTCTGATGATAATCTTAGAGAAAGCGGAAAGATTGAAAAGGAGGAAGACTTTGTGGCATAAAGGCAAGGAAGTGGGGAAGGAGGAGTAGGAAGAGGAGGTGGAGGAGGAGGAGGAGGAGGAGGAGGAGGAGGAGGAGGAGGAGGAGGAGGAGGAGGAGGAGGAGGAGGAGGAGGAGGAAGGTGTGGAAGAGAGGGTAAATAGCCTCTCTTTTGGCGCCATTGTGGTCATCTTGGTTAAGTTATGTGATGATGCAACAATTATCCAAAATTGGTCGTGAATACAATAATGAGGCGAAGAGAAACCAAACGAGCTCTTGGATAAGCGTGCAACTCTTAGGTTCTCTCTCTCTCTCTCTCTCTCTCTCTCTCTCTCTCTCTCTCTCTCTCTCTCTCTCTCTCTCTCTCTCTCTCTCTCTCTCTCTCTCGTGCGTGAGTGAGCGTAAGGACTTCACGGTGCGTTAGGAACTTAATGAGTGTGTGGAGGATCAGTTTTGATAGCGTTTTGGTGGCTTAGTTTGTATCTTGAGTTGCATTCCAGTGCTCAGTGACAGGGTTGGAGTTTGTTTCTTCAATATTAGAGATCAATTTTATTAAAGTATTGGTGGACTAAGTGTACTAGAGTGCGTGGTGATCGTGTTTGTGTGTTTAGTGACGCCTTGAAGTGTGTTGGGTGTGTTATGAGTGTATGAAGGGACTGTATTATGCAAGAGTTCCTTCAATGCTTGTGTGAATCATTTACAGTACGTTGGGGAGGTTCTAGTGTGCGTGGGCGCTGCCTAGAGGAGAGGAGGCGAGAGTGTGGGTTCGTGTGTGAGTGATTTGGGTTGACGTTCCTCCTGTGTGCGTGGGTGGAGGCGTGAAGGCAGTGACGGGTGGCATGTGTACAGGGTGAAGGGTGCAAGGTGTGTGTGGAGGTGGAGCGAGGGTGGAAAGGTGTGGGTTAGGAGGAAAGGCGTTTGGACCGAGGGTGTGATAGAGGATGGTGAGTGGAAGTGGAAGAAAGACGGGCGGGAGTGGAGAAGGGTGTGGGCGGGAGTGGTGGGAATGTGGGCGAGGGTGGAGGAAAGGCAGGCAGGGCGGGAGGTCAAGAGGGCGAGGATGGACGGCCTATTGAAACACTTTTTTTCACATTTTTTTTGGGTGAAACATTGTGTAAAAATTGAATGATGTATGTATGAAAATCCCACGAGAGAGAGAGAGGGAGAGAGAGAGAGAGAGAGAGAGAGAGAGAGAGAGAGAGAGAGAGAGAGAGAGAGAGAGAGAGAGAGAGAGAGAGAGAGAGAGAGAGAGAGAGAGAGAGAGAGAGAGAGAGAGATCAAATAAAGATGAAGGAAGACACAGATGCAACTTGAAAATCCCCCTACACAAAAACAGTATAATTTCACAGACAGGACGATGGAGGTGCGAGAGAAGGAAGGAAGAGAAAGGGAGAAGTCAGTGTGGATGGAGAGAGAAGCAAGGAGAGTCAAGGCCGCGCTGGCACCGATTTCACAAGTGCCAATTACTCAGTGCCCAAAGGTGCCTGCCGGGTGCAGGGAATACCGGAGCACGGGTCAGCGGAGGAGGAGGAGGAGGAGGAGGAGGAGGAGGAGGAGGAAAGGTAGACCATTGAGAGCCCCGACAATAAGGGGAATTAAAGGCCAAAATTTGAATACATGGAAGGAGGAAAAATGCTTGAAAGTAAAACGAAAATTAAATTGTGGCGCGTGAGAAGGAGATAAAGAGAGAGGGAGAGAGAGAGAGAGAGAGAGAGAGAGAGAGAGAGAGAGAGAGAGAGAGAGAGAGAGAGAGAGAGAGAGAGAGAGAGAGAGAGAGAGAGAGAGAGGGGTCAGGGAGGGCAAGGGCGTGTTGCTCGGACGCTCAGTTGACCTGTCTGATAAAGTGAGCGTGGTGGGCGGCCCCCTGCTGCACCCTCTCGGCTGGGGGCGGCGTGGGGCTGGGTGGTGCCCGGTCAAGGGGCCGCTGAAGGGGGCGCGGTAGGAAGCAGCGGGGTGAGAGAGGGAAGGACGGGGTGAGAGGAGGAGCAGCGGGGCGAATCGAGTAGCCGTGGGAAGCAGCAGGGTGAGAGGGGCAGGAGAGTGGCTGGGTGGGTGAGAGGGTGAGTGTAGGGAGAAGCGGAACGAGTGGGAGAATGTCGGGGTTAGAGGAGGAGCAGTGAAGGGCACATGGATGAGAGGGAGTGCAGGGAGGATGGGAGTGGCGGGAACTTAGGTGGGCGAGATGAAGTGTTGTAACGAGTAGCGGCGGCAGAGTGAGAGGCGAGACTGAGGCAACAGTGAGTACAAGGCTTTACATGGAGGAAAAACAATGGCTGCATGGAGGGTGATGTCGGTCACGTGTTACGCAAGGCTTCAGGTCGTAATCTGTTCACATTATCGTCATGGATATACTCTTCTTTCTCTCCCTTCCTGAAACATGTGATTGGTTCTTGTTTGACGAGATGGAATGTATCTTATTGGTGCTCGCTGGCCTGAAAAGGGTCAAGGTTTACAAATCATGTTTCATTTGAACCAAATCTGCTACTGGGAACACGTTTTCTACCAGTAAAAATAATTATTTATAGAAAAAAAACTTGGTTTCAGGTAATTTGGGTGATGGTTGCGTCTTATACCATGCACATTTGATGATAGTGAGCCAAGTCTGTAGATGAGACTACGTTGAAATGTAAGCTTGGTTCAACGTCCTGCTTTGGTACTCCAGAGCGATTGGAGGAAATTATTATATAATACGTGCCAATTAACTTGACAAACATCCATTCATAGAAGGACGTTTCGATGTGTTGCTCCTTTCCTTGAAGATGAATAGACCGACACATAAATCAAGAAATAATAGAGAAACGTGAGGCTCTGACAACATGCGTATATATAGCTGCCGCCGGTGACGTCCCCGCCGTGAACCCCACGTGGGAAGAAGAGTATGGACCCCGGAAGGTGTAGAGCTCGGGGCCTGTGAGGTCACCTGGAGCTTCGTGAGGTAAATAATGGAGGCAGAAAAGTGTACATTGACGCAAAAATTAGGCACATTTAGAATCCGAGGCCGCGGGAACATTAGCAGACACTGAACACATGAACCACCGAAGGACAGCAGATCCGTCAAGAGACTCCCACCAGGGGTGAGGGGGCATGTTCGCACACTGGGTACGGGGGTAACGCCCGCGAGGCAGCCAGGGTACGATCCCGGAGGAGGAAGGATGCAGTGCAGACGGTGAGGATGGAAGGGACATAATCCACAAGACAGCGTGAAGAAGACTGAAATAATGAGCCTCACGGTGCCAGTGTACCAACGTGGTCACTACTTTGGGCATGACAAGGCTTCACGTGTGGCGGGGCAGGTCAGGGAAAGTGTTGTGTTTGAGTTAAGCAAGTTAACTGTACAGATAATTATGGTGAATCCTAACATGACATCACTTTCCTTCTCAATGTTCACTGATAACACTAAGAACAGTCTCTTCGCACGTGCTTAACTACATTTAAGCTTCCCTCCTCCATGTTTAAATTGGATCCTTGTCATTAGGTCTTCCTGGCATGAACCAAGACTGATCAACACTAGATACACGAGCAGGCAGGAGGCTGGAGAGTAAGGGCGAGGAAGAGCAAGACGCGTGATGGGCTGGGGTGGGTGTGGGTGGGGATGTGGGTTGGTGGATGGGTGAGAGGCGTGGGTGACTGGACTGTTTAGAAGAGTGAGTCACGTCCGCGATGTTGACGGAAAGAACTTTTAGACATCGGTGGAGAGTTTGCTCTTAAACAGACACATGCATGAACAACCTGCCTCCGCCCACACCATTATTTGTCATTGACATAGATGGAGGCCGCGGGTCAAGGGGGAAAAATAAAAGCAGAAAAATGTTCGCTTATTGTCGCTCCATAAAGGAGAGGTAAAAGAGAAGCTGGAATCATAATCAGAGAGAATGTTGGAGGCGATGTGGTAGTTCCATTTTCAGTGTGCGGGTCATACGAAGGACAAGAACATAAATACAGGATGACACTTTGTTTTGTAGTTCTTCAGTTCTGTCCTACGACCCTCGAGGCTGAAGGTGGAACTATAAGAAAAGCAAGGAAGGGTTTGAGAAGGACCTTGAACACTGAAGGATTAGCACGATGGACGTGAAATAACATTATGATAAGTAGATGGAAAACGGTATGGCTGGAGGAGAGTGAGGTGAGAACCGGAGGGCAGGAAGGTGTAGGCGGTGAGAAGCTTGGAACAGGTGAGAGGACGTACACATGTTCCTTTGTTCTCTCATCTTAGTAATTCTTTCATGTGTGGGAGGAGGAGGAGGAGGAGGAGGAGGAAGAGGAGGAGAAGGAAAAAAAAACGCCAGAGACGAAAAAATAAGAATCGATGGATAAGAGCGAATTGGTAGAGGAGAGAAAGGAGCAAATATAATAATATTATGAGTTAGAAGAGTCAGACAAAAGGAACAGGGAAAAAAGGGATACAAATAAGAGAAGGAGGAGGAGGAGGAGGAGGAGGAGGAGGAGGAGGAGTAGTGGGAGCATCATCATTTACTGCCTCACTGAGCCCTTCCTTCGCACCAGCTCGGGGCAGGTGTGCGTCCTGGGGTCAAGTGGGTCTGGATTTAGGACACCAGAGTCAATTTACATGATGACTTTCGTCTCCTTGTCCGAGGCACTGCTTGAAGACGGTGCTGAGGCCCCGAGGTGCGGGACTTCACTCACTGTTTGTATTGGACTCCTCGAGGTATTGTGTATGTATGTGTGTGTGTGTGTGTGTGTGTGTGTGTGTGTGTGTGTGTGTGTGTGTGTGTGTGTGTGTGTGAAGAATGTTGCGGTATATTCATGTTTAGAATACGTTGCCAAGTATAGAATTGACTTGGATATAAACAGACGCCACTTTAGGTACTGGTCAGTACGAGAATGTCACTTTGGACTGAGTCTTATTAAAAGGAACTGTCGGTTCTGTGGTTCTCGCAGCGTGTCATTGGTCCTTGGGCGTGAATGATCCTCGGGACACATTACTCTCCCACTTGGCGCTGCCTAAGGGGAGGGTGACCCGTCACTTGTGTACGGCTGGCTGGGGCGGCAGTCACGGCTGAGTCTGTTTCCACACATGGCTCACGGAACCAGGTAGGATTGCCTCCTGTCAACTAATGAGGAAGCTAAACTTGATGTATCAAAAATAATTAATGACAACGTCTTCAAAATATAACAAAAGGGGTTTGTTTCCTGGATCTCAATTGTAATGCTGCTCGCTGTTTGAGACACCGTGGAAAGGCGGCCTGTTTAGTTCATTCCTTTATTGCATTATTTGATCTTTCCCCTTAGAGTGTGTGTGTGTGTGTGTGTGTGTGTGTGTGTGTGTGTGTGTGTGTGTGTGTGTGTGTGTGTGTGTGTGTATATATATATATGTGTATATATATATATATATATATATATATATATATATATATATATATATATAAATTACATATATATGTACGTATATATGCATATAAATAATATTACAGCAGTAACCTTGATAGTAATATATGATATTACATACATTACATTGGTGGAGGTCAGACTGGAGGGCGTGAGGTTGGGGGGAAGATGTGGGGACTGGTGGGCGCGGGGACCGGACTCTTGCCTGCTTTATGAGCAGGGCGTGAGGATCCCTGCTGTCCGACGCCCACTCCAGTAGCCGGCCCCGGCCCGACATCTCCTGGACACCCTCTTCACCTTCCCTCACGCCCCTTGTCCTGCACTCCCCTGCTCCTTCTCACGCAACGTTCCTCTGTCTCCCTTGTCACTGCCTCAGAGGCCCCTCGAGGCCGTGTCCTTCAGGTGTCACCGAGGAAGTGCAGCTCATTTTCAGGTGAGCCGAGCCAGCCTCCCACCTTTGAGAGACGCGCCTGCCTCTATTTGGAGGTAACCCTCGTGTCTGCAACAATTGAGACCCGCATAAGACAGACTGTTATAAGGGGTTTACTCAAACCCACGACCACAAATACTTTGATGTTCTGTCAGGTCACCAGAAGAGGTTTTGTATCCTTATTTGCAATGGTTCACTGCGCTTCAAAGCTCCTTTGGTAGACAAGTAAGCACAGTAACCAACAGAGAAGCGAGGTCAAGGTAAAGAATCTCACATTTTTATTGAAATCCTATTTTAAATCATCTTGATATTGTTCATGGGTAATATGAGTCAGCCGGTCACGTGACCAAAGGTGAAGAAGCCCTTGTTGAACACACAAAAAAAGCCCCTCGGCCGCACACCCTTGGTGGTGGTGGTGATGGTGGTGGTGGTGGTGGTGGTGGTGCGAGATATCCCGGACAATTTATGTGTTGTTGTGTGTCTTAGTTACTTAATCTTTTAATTCTTCATTTACTGCGAGGGTCGAGGGGAGGTGGAGGTTGTCGTTTTTTTTTATGCGCAGTGTGTGTGTGTGTGTGTGTGTGTGTGTGTGTGTGTGTGTGTGTGTGTGTGTGTGTGTGCGTGTGTGTGTGTGTGTGTGTGTGTGTGTGTGTGTGCTACTACTCTTTATAGTGTTTCATTTGTGACTTTAGCATGAACGGGTTTCAACATTTCTTCTTTTTGCTTCACACACACACACACACACACATCGATATATTACAGTTAACACCTGTAACTACATTTCATTCATATCTATGTAATGCCGTCTATATTGACTTAAATCGACCGTTGAGTAAGATAGTTGCAGTGGTGTTAAAAAAAGACAATCAGTATATAATTTTAAAATCATGATGCAAGTGTCTAATTTTTTTTTCTCGTGTGCAGAGTGTGGAACAAACGTGGCATGGAACCCGGTAAGACACTGTGTTCGGATCAGGAGGAACTGTGGTCACCGTGGCAGCGAGTGACCTGCAGCATCCCATGGGCCAAGGGTTTATCTATGGCAGCACAGGGAGGAGAGTGAGTACCAGGCTGCAGACCCTACTTTCACACACACACACACACACACACACACACACACACACACACACACACACACACACACACACACACACTACTATGAATATTTTCACGAGGTGCATCTCAGCTTTCATCAATTAGCGTCAGCACGAAGGATGTATGCAAGCAGCCCTGTGCGTGGGGCATCACCTGGGCTTTTTTAGGTTAATTAGAGGACAGGTAATGCCATGCAGCCTCACTTTAACGAGGGAGTGAGGCAGACTGGCGCTGTGCTGGGGATTCATTAAAGAGGAATCTGCTTTTTCATTAATTAAAAACCAGAGTACGACTATAATGGAATGCCTTGATGACGGTGCAGACGAACTTATTACTGAGTGACTAAAGACTGGTGTACAGAGGCACTAATCCATGAGCTTCAGTTATGTCATTAGGCGTCATTAAGGTGGATTATATTAGGTCTAGGCACGTGATTTTCAAAGAACCTTCATGATGTGGTCAAATATTTTTTTCCTTGCATATAATGATGTAATTGTAATGTCAGAGTCTTGTCTCGGATATTTACACAGCGTGGCGGCCAATCCAACCTCTCTTGTGGAACCCTGGCTTGATAAATTGTTGTGTTTGGTTTACTTATAACCAGTAGTTGAATATTATTGTAATATTTAGACCTCTCTTTTTATTACTAGACAGAATCATAGTAAATTACGTTTATTTATGTCACCACAATGCTTTTAGGCTTTTGTTTCCGTTGTTTGTTTAGTGACAGACGGTGTTTCAGTCTGTCCTAGATATAATGACAAAGTCCTGGAGCATCTGATTCGACTTTAATAAGATATAGATACATAATTAAGGTTTATAAGCCTGTCATTCTCCATCTTCACACACACACACACACACACACACACACACACACACACACACACACACACACACACACACACACACACACACACAGACACACACACATAAACACACACACACACACACACACACACAACCCACCATTCAGCCCACCCACCCACCCACCAATGCTCATCACCGTCACCACCACGAGGTTTTGCAACACTATCATTCTGTGGAGTCATCACCTCACCATTCTTTTTCATTATCAACACGCAAAAAAACTAAAGACTGATAAAAAAGAAGAAGAATCCCGAATAAGTGTCACGGCGCTCGGAGTTATCATCTGGGCGAGGAAATCAGGCGACAATAGGTGTGTGTAATAGCAGGCGAGGCGGGGCAAGGGGGCGGGGCGGGGCGTGGCGGGGCGAGGCGGGGCAGGGGGCGGGGCGGGGTGGGGCGGGGCGGGGACTTCTCTAGTTCCTACAGTAATAAAGTTCGGGGAGAAAGGTATCTTAATGGTGCCTTTTCACACATTGACGAGTATGAATAACCACTAACGAAGCGCAGGTCAGACGTGGACATAAAGGCGAGGTCACTCAAGTTATTGGGGGCGCTGCCCAGAGTGAGGAGGAGGAGGAGGAGGAGGAGGAGGAGGAGGAGGAGGAGGAGGAGGAGGAGGAGGAGGAGGAGGAGGGAAGTGCTGGAGGAAGGAGGAGGAGGAGAAGGAGGATATCGGAATCTGGAGTAGCTTGGCAGCTGTACTTAATGGTTACGTCATTGACTCTTTGTTTGCAGAGTTTATCTTGGAAATATACGAAAAAAAGAAACGTTACTGGTTGTTATTTGCTGACTTCCTGGAAATGTACAAAGAAACCGGATTGTTGCTTCTGTCCGAAGATAAGAAGTAAAACAACTGAGAGACGTTGATGATGCTCGGATACTGTCATGAGGTCTCTCTCTCTCTCTCTCTCTCTCTCTCTCTCTCTCTCTCTCTCTCTCTCTCTCTCTATATATATATATATATATATATATATATATATATATATATATATATATATATATATATATATATATCTTTCTCTTTAAAATTTAATATCTAGAGAATAAACACTTTTACGCTTCATTTTTATTCTTTTTCTATCACACACAGTAAGCATAATGGTCAGGTCTGTCTTCGAATCACTCTGATCGTCAGCTTCCCTTGTGGTTTCGTTCACATGATGGCTTGGTGTCCTTTACAGACTGGGACATTTACAGGTATAATGAGAAATCTTGTGTAGTGATTTAAAATGACTTTATCAACACATTGTGATTTGCTGTGTAACTTTTAATGTTCCTTAAATTAATTTAGTAGTAATGTAGGTTTACTTATCATTATTGTTCATTCCGGTTTCTTGAATATTTTTATCATGTAAATATATAATTGTTAATTTTCATCGATATTGACTGGTGGTGTGGTGGTAAATTTACCTGTAAGGGTTGTCGTCATCATTTTCTGTGTTAAATCACTTCCACGTTAAGTGTTCCTAATCGAGTGACGAAGAACGTGTGTTGCGTCCTTAGCGTGGTGGTATATCACAATTAGCAATGGATCCTTGGCGGAGAGAGGTTCCGTGAGTTACACACCTCAGCTCTTCTTCACCTCTCTCCGGATGGACGACACGTGGGAGGGAAGGAGGGGAGGGGCGAAGGGCGACGAGGTGAAATTTACCACCGCTTACAAGACCCTTTTAATAACTCAACGAAAAGTCCTTAATTTATAGCATTGTGGGTGAGCAGCGACGGCCTCCGCCAAATGTGACAATACACCTCCAGATTTTGAATCTAAAATATTACCGACGCGGGGTCATGCGAGGGTCAGACCCATGCTAGTGACCCGCTGACTCCAGTCGACGGTTTTTATGTCCTTGTCGTGACGACACCCACTGCACGCGGGGGATTCGGCCTTCTCCTCCACCTCCACCACCACCACTACTGCAACCACAACCACAACCTTCACCACCACGTCCTCTGCTGCTGTTATCTCCACCAACATCAGTGCCACCACCACCACCACCACCACCACCACCACCACCACCACCACCACCACCACCACCATCACCACCACCACCACCACCACCACCACCACCACCACCACCACCACCACCACCATTTCTAATACTGCCAGCCTTGATATTACCTCCACCACGAACATCACCACCAACACCACCAACACCACCACCACCACCACTTCTAATACTGCTACCCTTGATATTACCTCCACCATAAATATCACCACCACCACCACCACCACGCTTCAGGTGGAAGCGTGAGGAAGTTGATACTGAAGGGAAGGAGTGGAAGATTTATTGGCTGTTGGCATGGTGTGAGGAGGGAGGGAGGGAGGGATGGAGGGAAGGAGGGAGGGAAGAAGGGGTGGCAGTGGCCTGGCAGGGGCAGCACCGGCAGCAGGTGTAACAGGTCTCGTTGCAGGCTCCCAGGGTGGACAATGGGCCGGATAATGGCAGCAACCTTTCCTCTGGGAATTGTTTACGTGTGGTCTGCTGCCCACGACCTCATGACCTCCCGTGAACCTGCTTGTCAGTGATCCACGTTTTTACAATGCCTATATTTTCGCTTTATTTTTTACTTTAACTAAGTGAAAAAAACGGAATGTTGAAAATGTCTGAAGAAAATGAAAGGTGGAGTGTTTCGATAGTGGACACACTTGGAGTCTCCTTAAACTCCGCGGTAACAGCATGGGATTCAAGACCTTTGACACGAGGGACTTCTTCGCCTTTACACACGACGCTGTGTATCTCTCCTTGACGCTGGTGCAAGGCGAGTTCTCCTTCAGACGATAATAGAATACAGAACACGGACAACGAGGTACATAACACTGGCTACAGCTGGCTACCTAGACCATGTTGCTCCTCGTTCTGGTGCTGGTGTTCATGTTCTTGTACTTATAAACTTTGCATGCTACATCCTGCACCCGTTTGGTTATCGGTGCAACACACTTTGAGCGACGGCCAACAAATAGGAACACGCCTGATGGACGCGGGGCACACTTTCAGCATTCATTATAGTTGTATAGTATACCGTTGGTGGAGTGCAGGTGAGGATGAACACTGTGTTTAGTATGCAGCCGTGTTCCGCCTGTCTCATTCTAATTCCCTATTATTTGTTAAAGGCTTATTAAGGAGCTGATTATTTATAAGTGAATAAGACTTAATTGCTTGCATGATGAGAGCGCAAGAGGCAGGATGAGGCCCGACATGCGAGCCCAAGATTGGAAAGTAGCGCTTCGTGTGCGGTTATTCGTGAGCAACAATTTCATGATTGGCTTCCTCCCGGCGGCGGCGCGAGGCCTGCAGCTGCTGCCGGAGAACACGCCGCCACCGTGCGAGCAGCGGTCAGCCGGGCAAGGGTATGGGCACCACTACCGTGCCTTCACTCATCACAGAGCCAATTTTCACTAGACTTGGTGAAGCAGAGTGTGGTGATGTTGTGTCTAAGGTTCTTAATGCCATCATATGTTTTCTCAGCGTCGGTTCACACGATGGATTGCCTCGATATTTTGCTTTGATGTTCATTCATTTCCATTTCATTTTCATTTATGAGTTTCTATTTTCTTTGAATATTTTCTCATACGATGATAAATTTTCTTTTATATTTGAAGTGTCGGACATGACCTAATGACCGGGTGAGTTGTGGCCTTGCTCCGCGTGACTCCTTTCCCCTCTCCCCTCTTCCCTGTTCTCTTTCCTCTCAACCCACAGTCTCTCCCTCTCTCACCCTGTCTCCCACATTCTTGCCCCCAATCCCCTCCTCCTCCTCCCTGCACGTGTTGCTGCTCCTGTGATCGAGGTCTCACCCGCCCTTGTTGCTCTCATATTTCCTCTGCTCGTGATTATGTTTCTCGACTTGAAGTTCTGTTCCGGTCTCGTGACTCACCCCCGAGTGTTCACACAGATCTTGGACCCGCGTTGACCTGGCGCGACTCAGCTGACCCTCAGGGAAAACAGCAAGTTTATGAAGTCGCCCTTCTAGTGCATGACAGGGAGGGACGAGGCAAGGGAAGAAAGGGACGATGGTTGGGAAGGAGGAAGGAAGGGAAAGGTTCCAGGGAGGGTAAACCAGGGGTAAGGAAGGATATACGAGAGGATGTCGGTGAAGATACATATGTAGTGTAGAGTTAGATAAATAAAGAAAAAAAGAAAACAGCAAGTAAAGGACGTAAAGAAGGACGTAAAGAAGTGGAGGAGAACTGGAAGACAGAAATGTGGGAAGAGAAAGGAAAAGGGAAGGGAAGAGAACGAGGGATGCACAAGAATGAAGGATGAAGAAAGAAAAAAAGCACAGGATGAATAAGGAAGAAAAGTAGTCAGTGAGGAAGAATATATACGTAGTTAAGTGTTGTATAAGTGATGTCCTCGCATGACAGTCCTGCTTGGCAATGCTTAAGGTCTTATTTTCTTCTACTGGTGAGAGAAGGAAAGGGAAAAAATGCATTACTGAAGTGCGTCCCTTCCCTGCGAGGTGAATTGTTTTGTTATTTCAGTAACTATCATTATTATATGAACTATTGTATTATAATCATTAGTATCGTGCTTCTGGTTATTGCATTGTTTTATCGTTTGATACTGTTTTGTTTGCGCCATTCATTGTGAAATATCACCTTTACCTTTGACTCAAGTGGATTAGGTATGCAAAGAAAGATCACATTAGGTTTGGAGTGACCTCATTGTATGTTCAATTAACTCATTATTCAAGACTTATCAGTGCCGCTGCTTAAGATATTAATGTGCCGTTGAACTCGAGACAAGTGAGAATAAATATGACGTGTTCGTAATAAGATACAGTGTGAGGAGATCGTCCATTACGGTATGATGAGGCAGAGCCGCGGACGAGCGGCGGGACAACTTACACTTGAAGAGGCACCAAAGCTGCTCTTCCCACCAAGAAGTCCCTGGTTGCCGCCTCACCTTAAGAGCCGATTAAGGCAGACTGTCAATAATCACGCGAGTCCTGAACGATCGGCTATTTCTCTGAGTGTATAATCCACACCTCTTTAGCTGCGGGCTTAATGGGTCTTATCACGCTCTTAGGATCCTTCATTAGCTGATGCTGAGGGTCAGTCCATCCCTGTATCGAGCCTCGCTGAGGCAGTCCTTTCATGAAGTAAAAAGAAGAATGAGTGAGTTGCTGTGGATGAGTGAAGGTGGGAGAGGAGAGGAAAGGAATGTGAAATAGAAAATAAAGGAAAAAAGAAGACAGGAGAAAACCAAGATGTCAAATATATACCGGCATTGCATGTATTTGTTCTCCTTCTAATCATTTTATTATAATCGAGGAAGGAGGTGGCGCTGGGACGAACAGTAATCTTGGCGGCCATCAGCTCATT
>JAXIVD010004345.1:0-2500 GCA_036785275.1 Cancer borealis | reverse complement strand
GCCCGCTGCCAGGGAAACACAATACCCAAGAGTCGCCACACCACCGTAAATCCTTCCAGTCGATGATGCCTGGCGGAACACAGGTATTCTTGTCGGGTAATTACAGGTGAGAGATTTTCGCCACGCTCTAAATACGACGCTGGCTAGAGCAGGAACTTGGCCGCTATCAGGATGGACTTTTCCCTGTCTGGATTTTCTGTAATGTATCTTATCAGTAATAATGACGATCTAAATCTATTTATATTTTTTCCCTCTTCTTACAAAATAGTTTCGGTTCACTTATTCTATCCTCGTGGCCGGAGCTCAGACTTAGCTGCTTATTACCAACGTCATGATTTATTGTGCAGCAAGCGAAAAGACCGAGAAAGGAGGGAAGAGAGAGAGAGAGAGAGAGAGAGAGAGAGAGAGAGAGAGAGAGAGAGAGAGAGAGAGAGAGAGAGAGAGAGAGAGAGAGAGAGAGAGAGAGAGAGAGAGAGAGAGAGGGAGAGAGAGAGAGAGAGAGAGAGAGAGAGAGAGAGAGAGAGAGAGAGAGAGAGAGAGAGAGAGAGAGAGAGAGAGAGAGAGAGAGCACAAGTAATTCCTATCCCATACCTGTTATTTCGATACAACAAATCGTGATAATTCAAACAACATCCCTCCTTAGCCAGTGATCGTGTTAGTGTGGAGGCGTACGCGGGTACGCGGCGGCCCCAACCTGCTTACTCCTAGGCAGGGAAGGTCAGTCTGTCGGGCCGAGTGGCTTACTTTCGCCAGTCTCTCACGTGCGAGCAGTCTTTAATTAGCAGGAACTTAGTCAGCAGGTGTCTTCTGCTGGTGAGACGTGCCCCGTGCTGTTTGTTGACTTCCTGTTTTTTCTTGTTTTCTCCTTGCCTTTGTAAGTGGGCGTTCTATTGTAGGTCAAATGACGTCACCAGCGGTAGCTTCCAGTGGCCTGTGTTTCCCAGACTGAAGACAACTGCTGCACGTCTTCCTGACAGCAGCGGCCATACATGGTGGTGCCGCTGTGTTTGCCTTGTGCCTTTTATCTGCCGTGTAATTAACGAAGATAGAAGCTGTGTTGAGCAAGTGTTCCATGATTTATTGCTGCTGATCTGCGCTCACTGATAAATCGTGGCTGAGGAACCAAACACCTGCGTTGTATAGTTATTAGTTATTCCCGTTATGGGTCAGATGTAATATTGTGTGTGAGTTCATAATTTGTTTGGATACACGGGGCAGGCCTCTGAAGGAAGGGGGTGGGGAGGAGGAGGGTCAGCTTGGGCGAGGAAGGGTGATCTTTTGGTGTGCAATGCTTGAGTGCTTCCACGAATGTCGGCGGCCATTACGGCTTCATTTTCGTCATCAGTTAAGCCTTCGACGGAGAGATAGGAATTACTGGAGCGGCCGACACGGGTCAGACCTCTCTGGACGGCTTCATAAGTTCGTATCTTTGAGGTTTTACACATATTTTTTGTCTGTATTCATTGCAACACTTCATGCATTGTGAATTGAGGAATGTGTGATGTGTTTTAACTAAGAAAAAACATTTGGGAGACGAGCGCAACGCTAAGCAGACGGCAAACAGTTGTGGTGTTGACATGCATACTTGTAGATGTAGACAAGATGGAAAATATATATGGTTAAGAACTGCAGTTTAAGGTGATTGTGTTAATTCGCCGTAAGCTTCCGATCGGTAAGAGGAAAGCATGTCAGTGGCACATAATTCATGGATCTCCTGAAGCACAGGCAACAAACACGTTATGTAAAATCTATACATAACGTGGGACTTAATTCAACAGAAACTAATAATTTTACTGCAACGCATCATTATACTGCATTACTTCCCGTTCTGCCTCACAGCGTAGTACCTGCAGCACCACAGTAGCGATCCCCATAGTGTACTGTAAGGATCTTCCGTAATGTGGTTTTCCTACTTCACTACAAGGCGCCTACACCTCCTCTGTACCTTCCACATATAGCATGCAAACACACTGTAACAAAACTCAACCACAACCTGCTTGTATATCTCCGGCACACCTTTCATTAACAACTAATTAACATTCAACAGGTTTATTTTTCTCATTTCCCATAATATGCCTGCAAGTCAAGCTCCATAACACACTTTTCATCCTCAAACACGCACACACGCACACGCACTCACACACACCTGGAGCCTCATCCATTCCCACTTGTAACTCGTTCCCTGTTCGTGTGGCCTCATTATGACCCTCATCAACAACGCACAATTAGTTAAGAGCAACCATAACAACACAACACCCGACATATAACACTGCAGCAGCGCCGGCAGGAGAGGCGGCAACAACATCGCCGCCAAAACAAAACAAACACTCCTATTTATCTCGTCGAACACCAACGGCTCGTGTTGGCCCCTCGGAACACCGGGCAGGAAGTAGTGGGTGAGGTGGTGGTGAGTGGTGGAGTGGTGCCGGGGCTGGGTGGACGGGTGGTAGAGTAGTGGGTGAGGTAATGGTGAGTGGTGGAGTGGTGCCGGGGCTGGGTG